>JAVTVY010045404.1:0-211918 GCA_036873755.1 Hanleya hanleyi
CATAGTTCTATGTGGTGACCTAAATGCTCGTACCGGACTTCTACCAGATTTTATAACTGACGATGAGGATTCTGAACACATTCCTCTGCCCAAGTTTTATGTTAAGGACACACTACCCCCTAGAAACTCCAAAGACAATGTGGTCCTAACTATGGGCAGAAAATTAGTTGACCTATGCCAGTATAGCGGTTGTAGAATTTTAAATGGGAGATCTGTGGGTGACCTATTTGGGGATCGTGAATATCGAACGAGAACAAGAAGATGTAGACGATCATACAGACACAAACTTTTAGATGAGCTTAACAATGCATCTCCAACTGACCCCAATGCAGTATGACGGGTTTTCCAGTCCATTGCCCTGACGCATCAAGTTCTCTGTTCAGACACCTGCCGTTGGGGCCAAGAAAGAGAAGTATAAGGATATATAAATCTCTGTAATCTCAGATAAAATATCACGGGAATGTTACATCTCACACAAGAGCTATCTAAATCCCGGTCTAGCTAAAGTACTTTAAATCTATCCTCCAATCAGATGACAAGCTGGGTTTAGCAGCTTTAAAATGACCGATCTGGTAATTACGCAGAGACAGTATTCAAATAAGGCAACATGCCCTGACATGTTGGACGATAAACGTTCTTCTGCAAACTGTTCAAAGGGATTGCTGTCTCCGAAAATTCAGGTTTTGATGGGCGGCATAGAATATCATAATACAGTCTCGAGCAAAGTTGCACATATCCGCGAACAAAACGCCGATCAATGTCAGAATGAAAATTTTGTTGCGATTGGCTTATTATGGGATCTAATAGATTCCTGGCAAACATCTCGCACGAATCGTTTATATCGTTACCACTATATCACATTTTCCCGATATTCCATCTTGGTTGACCTAGATCGGAGAGATGTAAACAAGATTCGTTCATTTCGCATTTAAGCTGATCCAAAATAGGTTTTTACCGCTTTACCTGCGGCACTCTGCAGTACGCATTGTTGTTAATGTTGCTGTAACTTTTCATAATACGCATGTGCTAAGATAGTGTAATCTTTTCAACCTCAGACAAACCTGCCTACAAACCCACCTGAAACCCATTTGCAACTTTTCTAAGATATACATTGAAATGCATCATTGCTTCGCTGTTTTCTTTTTAGACAGTCCCACCATCTTACGTCACCGCATAGGAATCTATTTCCATCTACCGTTATGCCGCTTAAAAGCTGACGGTCGACAAATCAATCATTGTATTATGCTATAATCGGTTTCACTGGTTCATTGGGGATTGTTATAACTATATAACAATTAACGTTGTTATATTATAAGTAGAAGAATAAGTTAACTACTTCTAGTAATTATTTCTTCTACCCAATCTAGATAATTTACAAATTGGTAATAAATCGAGCATGATAATTATCATAATGGCATGCGTTGTATGAATCATATGAAAGTTAATAAATCAAATGTAGTTGAACGACAGGTTATATACTTGGCTAGCATGAGCTCGAATGGCATGGTAGGGTCAGAAACCCAGTTTATAGTGTATATCGATAATCAACAACACAGGATCAGCATATTCAGGTCCATTCAAACTACAATTCATCAGGAAAACTATAGATGTAGTATTCAAACTTTTATTCATTGAACTGTTATATTTTGAAGCATGTTTGAACCATATATTATTCAGGCATAGATGGACGTCTAATGTACCATCGAAAACTGATTTAGGTTTGCTTGTTTGATGGCATTTGTTTGTAGTATTCTCCGCAACAAAATTTATTTATGTTAAGGATAGCTATCCCCTTAGAGGGTCAAAATTGGACATTTTTTTATTATTTCTTCATTCAAATATTCACCATTTCATCTAACAATTGGTGAAAAAATGAAATAAAAATTACAAATAGAAGTGCTTCAATATTAGGATTGAAAATTTAGTTTCCGAGGCCCTGGAACAATTCAACAGATTGCCTTAGCCTGGGCTTGGCTACTATTATTTTTGTCTGTTAAATTTCCCTTTCCAAAACTCATTTCCGCAGTATTATGGTAAGCTAATTATCTATTAATCCTACTTATTTACATTAATGTACCCCCTTCTGATCAAAACCATGCAAACATCCTTATTTTTGTTTCTAATTATGACAGTGACACTTCACTCTGACACCGGCCGTGAAGTAATCTACACAGGTGTGAACAAGTTTAGCAGGTTTTTAAAGTTTAAATTGGACTTTAAACCGACTTGATGAAAAAAACTTAGTGTAATAGTTATCCAGAATAAACAGGAATTCGAGTAGGTCCCATTAGACAGATTAAAAATGTATTTGACAATAGAATTCAAGCAAAAAATAGGGATTAATTCATCCGATGTATAGCTGGACACATTTTCCCCGATTTCTAGCCTTTCATTTTTGTACAAAATCCGAAATTCAAACGTTTATTTCTCGAAAAGTATCCATGCTACGCTTTTGCAATTTGGCATGCTTGTTACCTATAAGGTGATCTAGAAAATTTTATCTCACTTTTTGTAAGATCGGGTTCGTTTTTTAATTATCCAACTTTTAAGACAAACGACCGTAAAAAAGTACATTTTTTTCAATTTATTTTAGTAAAATAGTTATAAAAACAAAACCAGGCAAAAATTTAAAAAAATGAGATAGGGTTTACTAGTTCGAATTGTCTCCTACCAAGGTATACCATCAAAGTTGAAACAATACCAACAGTTTTCATGAAATTTCAATTGAAAAATGGACGCTATTGTTCCCATTTTAATTTTTTAAAATTGGAACATTTTCTACACAGTAGCAGCGTCAGTTATACAAATCATATAGTTGGAATCCCTATGATGTATGCTTTCATAAAATATATAGTTTATTATGGTTATCTTGTATATTTATTGATACAGACGACAAATTGTCATGGTGGTGCAAAAACTGCCTCTAAGGGGATAGCTATCCTTAAATGAGAAAATGTTTTCCTTATGACCTGGCACGATACAATAGGATAATACGATGGTCTAATTCAGTTTAGAAGAGGTATCGAGTTTCCGACATCTCAGTCACAAGATCGACTTATGTTGCGAAATGACAAAAGTCGTTGAAACCAATAGCTATATAAACGTTTAACTTTATTATATTATAACAAAGTTCTAAACATACCTCTTTTATAGGCCTTGGCAAAGCTGAAGCAAAACATGTCTGACATTTGGACCTTCATATTATGTGCTCGAACATTTTGAACTCTTCACAACTGATAATGCATTTCCTATCTGTGGCGAGCGGTAGGGGTTTATGGAAAAATTACAACCTAGAAGCTTGCCAACAAATGCAGAAAACATTTACATGATAAACTTTCCTAAACGTTTAGTTTGGAGCCATTTTGAAAATAATAAAGTAATAACAAGTTGTTACTTTAAACAGTCACTTTAAGCGATACAATGACCCATGCCCTCTGAAGTATGTGTGGATGTAAGAATTTTCCATCAATACATGAAAACTGAAAATTATGGAAGCCGGATGCGGCCAATCTCGTCTTTTCGTTTTTTCGTTTTTTCGCCTTTGATAACGCGCGGCGCGAAAACACGAAAAGACGAGATTGTGTCGAATTTCGCGAGATTTTGCCTTCTTCTCGTCTTTTCGTTTTCTCGTGTTTTGATAACGCGCGGCACGAAAACACGAGATTGCAAGACGAAAAGACGAGAATGCGAGGCGAAAACACGAGAAAACGAGGGCCATGAATCTCGTTTATTCGCCGCGTGTTTTCGTTTTCTCGCGTTATCAAAAGGCGAAAAATCGAGAAAACGCAAAGACGAGATTCGATCCAGTCTCGTTTTGTCCCTTTTTGCGTTATCAAAAGGCGAAAAAAACGAGAAAACGAAAAGACGAAAAAACGAGAAAACGAAAAGACGAGATTCGATACAATCTGGATTTTCTCATGATCCGCTGCCCGGAGGTATATGCAAATAGGCTCAATATGACCCCAATAAGATAAGCTTTAAAGTTCCCAAGTTTCAGCTTCCTCGGTTTCGTCGTTTCGGAGCAGCAGAGAAAAGTTAACTAGGAGTGGGCGAGGGGGGGCACTCTCCTCCCCGCTCCCCTCACCCCCGGCCAGGTAGGGTTAAAACTCGTGTTGAGTTTGTTCTTTGTGTGTATTTACTTCTATAAAACAGCTCAAACTGACACATTTTGAGTTAGGTTTAGGTTGAGAATTGCGTACAGTACCGTCAACTTCAAGTGCTTCCGGTCATGCGCAGAATTAAATGCCAGCGCATTACGGACGCCACGCGAAAAAACGAAAAGACGAGATTGTATCGAATCTCGTCTTTTCGTTTTCTCGTTTTCTCGTTTTTCCGTCTTTTCGTTTTCTCGTCTTTTCGTTTTCTCGTCTTTTCGTTTTCTCGTCTTTTCGTTTTTTCGCCTTTTGATAACGCGAAAAAACGAGATCGGATCGAATCTCGTGTTTTCGTTTTCTCGTTTTTTCGACTTCTGATAACGCGAGAAAACGAAAAAACGCGGTGAAATGAGATTTCTGGCCCTCGTTTTCTCGTCTTTTCGCCTTGCAATCTCGTGTTTTCGTGCCGCGCGTTATCAAAACACGAGAAAACGAAAAGACGAGAAAAAGGCAAAATCTCGCTAAATTTGACACAATCTCGTCTTTTCGTTTTTCTTTCGCGCCGCGCGTTATCAAAGGCGAAAAAACGAAAAGACGAGATTGGCCGCGACCGATTTCCATAGAAAATGGATACCTGCTTAATACCCTAATCGAAGTTATGGTGTAGCACTATCAGCTAGATAGATTCTCAGAACGGTCGACATGGGTGATAATAACTGACATTGACTGCACATTGACCGTCACTTTAAAGAATTGCGCGAAGAAACCACTATTATAGGTACTAGTAGGGACTTTTCGACTGATGATGATAGGGAGGACAATTTTGTATTACATGAAATTAATGCTGAAATTACACTGGATGAAGTGATAAAAGCTATAAACAGACTTAATACGATTAAAGCACATGCTAGTGATCTATTAATCAATGAATTTTCCAAATCTGGAAAAACGGTTTTATCGCCAATATTCCAACTATTATTCAATAGCATCTTTGATTCCGGTTGTTTTCCCTCTACCTGGGGAGAGGGTCTTGTGTTACCAATATACAAGAAAGGTGATATGAACGATGTAAACAGTTATCGTGGGATAACATTAATTAGCTGTCTAGCCAAGTTATTCACACACATTACGATGTAAACAATTATCGAGGGATAACATTAATTAGCTGTCTAGCCAAGTTATTCACCCACATATTAAATGAACGGAATACCTGGGCTGAACATAATTCTGTAATCAGCGATGCGCAAATTGGTTTTAAGGCAGGTGTAGGGACAACAGACGCAATTTTTGTATTACATGGTCTGATATCTAGTTATTTAGCTGGAGGGAAAAAGGTGTGTTGTGCTTTTGTTGATTTTACAAAAGCATTTGATTGTATTGAAAGGAACTACCTGTTGTATAAGTTATCAAAAAGTGGAATTGGGGGGAAAATGTTAGCAATACTTAAGGCCTTATTTTCATCAGTTAGATCCTGTATTCTACATCAAGGTGTGAAAACAGAATATTTCCCCAGTTATCGTGGTGTATTGCAGGGTGAAGTCCTTTCTCCATTTTTATCTTCTCTCTTTATGGATGATTTAGAACAATAATGATAGCATTGAACTAGACGAGCTGACATTGTTTTTATTGATGTATGCTGATGATATCGTCTTATTTTCTGATTCTGTTGAAGGGCTTCAAAGCAAATTGGACATATTAAGAATGTATTGTAAGGAATGGAACTTTGCAAGTAAATATTCAGAAAGCAAAGATTATGGTCTTCCGCAGAGGCGGAAAATTAACTAATGCAGAGTCGGGGAAGTATGATAATTGTAATATTGAAATTGTCAGTTCTTTTGTATATCTGGGTATTGTATTTACTCCATTTGCTAAATTTACAAGTGCACAACAGTCCCTGGCGGATAAAGCCCTAAAAGCGCTAAATTTTTTGCTATCAAAAATTCGAAAGCTAATTCTACCCAGTGACGTGATTTTGGAATTGTTTGATTCATATATGGGCTCTATCTTGAATTATGGTAGCGAGGTAAGGGGATTTCACACTGGACATGCAATCGAACCAGAAAAGTCGGGTATTCGACAGATTTGCCATTCGATTGAACTGTGAACCGAACCAAATGCCATACAAGTTGATGACTTTAACTTCAAGAATATTAATTGGGAAATTTGTGACAACACAAGCGAACTTGAATCTGTGGTTTTGAGTACCGTCAATGACAACTTGCTGTAACAATTAGTTACTACGCCTACAAGAGGAGAAAACACACTAGATCTTGTCTTCACCAAGAACACAGATCTTGTCGAAAGTGCCAACGTTTCCGTAGCGTTCAGTACAAGCGATCGCTCTGCAATTGCTGTTATCCTTACATTACTGGAGCCTATGGCCCAGAGTGAACCTCGTAAAGTTTACTTATATAGTAAGGGAGACTACACAGGGTTTAACAACGAGCTAAATTTTGTTGATTGGGAACAGGTCTTTCCCAAAAATCGGTATCACACCAATGGCAGATATTTAAGAGAAAGTACCAGCAGCTATTATAGACAAATATTTTTCGAAAAAGATTGTTCGCGAGGGGCAACCCTCAGTCACCATGATCTAACTATAAATCTGTATGGAGGGCCAAGGATCGAATCAGGCAGATTTGGGTAACATTCAAGAAGTCTAGCATACAAGCGGATCAAATATTGTTCCAGAATATTGCTGAGTCGCAGCGTGATGTGAGAATAAAGGCCAATGCAGATTATGAAGAAACTATTGCAGCCCAAATTACAGCTATTTTCAACTATGCTCGTTCATTTTACAAAAGCTCGGCAACAGTAGAAGCACTAAACAATTCTGAAGAATCTCTGAGCTTTGTTCATATTAGTGTCGACCAAGTGGCCAGAAAGTTATCCAGACTTATGCTTAATAAGGAATAAGAATCCAAATGCATTAAAGTATCTTCCTGCAGCGTCGGTGCGACTTCACTTATTATTTAATATATAAAAGATTAATAATAGAAAAGATATCTTCCATACCACAGGTTTGGCGCGATGGAAATATTACGTCCCTATTTAAGAATGGTCAGCACTCAAACCTGAACAATTACAGAACGTGGACACTAACAAGTCAGGCAATAAAGATTTTAAAGATTTTCTTGTGTGAAAATATTGTGGAGTTCTTGGACAAGAATAATAATATTTCGTGCCAACAGCACGGTTTTCAGAAACAGTCTTCCTGTACCACTCAACTTCTAGAGTGTTTAAACGACTGAACTAAATTTCTAGACTTTTGATATGGGACAGATGTTGTATACCTGGACTTCAGTAAATCCTTTGATTCGGGTGCCCCATGAGTCATTACGGTATTAAAGTGGCTGTATTGAGATGAATTTAATCCGTCGTGGCTCCGTAAGAAATGGCGTCTCAGAATGGCGTAATGTAACCAGTGGTGTGCCTCCGGGCCCCATGATAGATCCGGTGCTATTCTTGATTTATGTAAACGATATAACTGACGTGGTGCTCTCCACAGCAAAATTGTTCGCGGATGATACCAAATTGTACAAGCAATTTCTTTCAATCGAAGACTGCCACTCTCGTCAATCTGACTTCGATAGCTTGGGCACCTGGTCATCAAATGGCTTCTTTTCTTTAATTCGGTAACGTGCGTAGTGCTGAGAATCAGAGTGGTTCATATCTTCGCTAAATGGAGTAACTTTACAGGAGTTTCCGAGCACAACGGCCTGGATATTATTATATCGAAGGACTTGAAACCAGCAAAACATATCACTAGTTTACTGATAAGGCCAAGCAACGTACATGCCTTATTAGAGTTTCTCCAAACTGGATAAAAGGATAAAATTACAGTATTATATAAGTATACTGTATGATCAGTATTAGAACACGAGCTAGTTTCCTGGAGTCCTCATCTAAAGACAGACATTGCATTATTAGAAAAAGAATTTAAAAAACAGACTAGAGGCCTTGCGTTATCCAGCGATCCTATACAGCTCTTTCCTCCTCTGTCTGACAGCCGCGGACGAACTGATCTGATAGAAAGAGTCGTGTTTGTAAATGGCAAGTACAAGACCCCGTCAGGGGACTAGTTTCAGTTGAGGTCCAGTGTAAGAGACTTAAGGGCATTCTCAGACTTTAATTCATTTACAAAAACTATTGCGCGACAGCCGTTTTTCAGTAACAGAGTTATCAACGGCTGGAGTGCACTAGCCTGGATGCCTTTAAGAAGTCGATGAGAGCCGTTCCAACAGACAAAACGGTTTAACTACCAAGTATACCAAGTAAGTACTACCGTATGTATGTACCGGACACAAACTGGACAGCTACAAAGCTTAACTAAACAGTAAGTCTGCACACTTTGCTCGAGAATATTTTCAAGATGTGTCCCATTATTATTATTATTAATAATAATAATTAATAACAATTATTCATTAATTATTATTATTTTTACTGGTTTTTATTCACTATATTAGTGAATATATGAAGCTTTGGTAAGCCGATTCACCATTTTAATTCCATATCCTGTTGCCTGGTGGAAAAATACTTTCTGCCAAAGACATATTCATAATAGGTTTGTTCAAACAAATTCAGTAATGTTACCACAAAACACTGATACGGAATATAATCCTCGACAACGAGAATCGGGTTGCACTGAAAACGCACGAAACAGCCATGACATCTCTGCAATATTGAGAGGGATTAGCTCCCCGTATTTCATAGCTCAATATATATGCAACATACATATCACTGAAACAAGAAATTTCCAGTCATTGTTAACCTTTGCAGAAAGTATATGATTGGCTGGATGTTCTCCCAGTTATCTACAAGCCAATGGAAATGCCGGACTTCATTAGGAAAATTCGAATTGACCAATCAAATGAGTTCAATCTGGAAGATATCCCGTGATGCATTGTTGTTTATGTAAAACTCCATTAAATACAGACAAACCTATCAAGTAGACGGCATGTTGAGTAGACTAAACACTATCATTAGACGCAAAATAGATAGCAAGTGGCAAAAGGAATGGAACGAAGAAGAACGTGGACGATGGTTACATAAGATTTTTGATGGAGAGAAAAGACAAGTCCAAGGATTCCAGTTAGACAATAAGCGTGATGACCGCATCATCACAAGATTAAGACTAGGCAAAACCGGACTTAAATCACATCTGTCAATGCTTCTGAAAAACACCTCACCTCTCTGTACCGCATGCAACAATGTAGAAGAAACAATAGAACATGTCCTACGTGAATGCCCTAAACACTACCCACAACGCGAGACACTTAGAAACGAATTAAAAAAATTCAACACTCCCTTAAGATTACCAGCGATATTAAACCCTAAACCCCCCATTAGAAAACTGGTATTCAAGTCCTTAATAGATTTTATCACAGACGAACAACTGCTGGCTATTATTCCAGTATATAACACTACCCCCGTGCATGCGCACCACTAACTAGCAATGTCAGCATTGGCCAACATTTCTCTTTTGGAATATACAATATTGGCCAAAAATCTATCTTTCGCAATAAAATAGGCAATGTGGGCACCGGAGATACCATGTTCCGTGTGGGCCGGTAACCACATTCGTCTCTAAAACCTAAAGGCCGCTAACAATTCAACAACCAAGGACATAAATCACTAGCACACGTCCAAGAAACAACCACGCACACAGATAATGTCACTCACAAAAATGAATACTACACACTGTTTCATCTTATACTTTCAGAAATGGAGATGAACACGATGAAGGTCATCATCGTCGGTCCATAAGAACGTCCAGAACCAGAATACTTGACCCTATACCACGCCAGACACGCTACCCCATAGATGTCACCGAACTAGCGCCTCAACACAGCACAGCACAGCACACTGAAGACCACAGACGAACAAGACCAGACATCAAACAGAACACTGATGACGACAAACATTATTAAACAGCACCTCACGTCACACCGAAGACCAAAGACGGGCTGGACAAGACTAAAAACAGAAGACGGATGACGATCACAAGAATACCAACATCGCCGCACAACAAGAAACCTTCAGAACCAGAACATCACATCCTAAACCACACCGACACGCTACCTCATAGATGACACCGAGCTGACGCCTTAAAACAGAATATGATCCTTTGACTTTCATGCAATATAGGACGTAGACCTGCCGTCCTGTGCCCCAATACACACTCCAAGCAATTGTTACAGGCATAGATTTCTGGAAGAACCCACCCTGTTCCCAAGGGCGTCGTTAGTGAAGTCGATCCGAAAAATCCTGAAGACGCCCCTGGTTCTCTCAGTTTTTTCTGGACGGCTTTGTGCGTACAAAGGGGTACCAAGACAAAGGAATCATACACGCGATTACAGTGAACTCATATTTACCAGTATAACTTAACGAAAAACCAAAAAGAGACTTACGAACTTGTACATATAGCGACTCCTATTTACTTCTATTTATATCTCCTACTAATCTCTCATTGTTATTTATTATTTATTTATTTATATATTTAGCGCTGGAAAATATATTCAATAAACAAAGTAATGTACCGCGAAATTCAAATAAAACATTGAGTTGATGGGCCGCGAAATCCGAATGGGAAGCGGCCCTTAAACTACAATTTCAATCAAGTAGATGGCATAATAACAGTGGTAGTTAAATATAGAGAATCCCATAAAGTACACAGCATAATAACAGTGGTAGTTTTGCCTCGGGCATTACAAAAAGGATAACAAAGAAATGCCACATGAAATTGGTTCATAAAACATAGAGTGCCAGTCAGATTAAACGTAACATCAAGAGTTATTGGTACGTAATTAGAATATATAACACGAAAATGGTTCATAAAAAATAGAGTGTCAGTCAGATTAAACGTAACACCAAGAGTTATTGGTACGTAATTAGAACAGATAACACGAAAATGGTTCATAAAACATAAGATTGAAGTTCAAAGGTATGCGAGCTTTAAAAGGAACGTCAACAGTTCCAGTGAGTCCAGGTTAGCGATACTTCGCATCCAGTTTATATTCGACTTTAGACAGTGAAAGCTTAATTAACCCGGAAAACTTGCAACGCTAAACTGTCTCCAATATGTTTTAAAGTTTCACTGATCAAGAAAGTTGTCATACTAATTTGTTTGTATCCAGCCGAAAATACGCTTTGAGAAGGTAAACAGAACTCGACTTCAACAATGCAGTACAAAGGTAATTTAAACTTCGTTTATATAACTGCGATGGTTCATATTGTCCTGCTATATGTGGATTGTACCGGATCAACATGCTACAACAGCGTCGAGTCGTGCCCGTGCGATGGACTATATTCTTGTGAAATACCTGTGAATGTAAAGTTCCTAAGTCTCAGCGGTAGTAAGAACTTAACTCTACCATCTCAAGCTTTCACCTGTGCAAATGTATCATTCGTGCATCTGTTTAATATCATGGCACTGGATGTACACTGTGAGGTATTAACTGGTTTGAACAAGACGTTGTCCCAATTATATGTGACCAGTGTTTTATTCCACGACGGACGAGATTTACCAATCTGTATCCTCGACGATCTAACAATGCTGAAGACTATCGTGATTGAAAATTGTAGATTAAATCACGTGGAGACGGACCGATTGATTAGAACATCATTGAAAGAATTAACAATTCGAGACAGTGGGTTGAAATATTTTATTTCACCAATGCTATCTTCTGAGAAAAGTGCGCTCCAGTTTCTGACGCTGACTGGAAACCAGTTAACCGATACTGTTTGGGATATCCTTGCCTCACTTATCGGGTTAAGAACAATCATCCTGAACTCCAACTATCTGACCACCATACCAAGTTCAGCCCTAATCAATCTGACGTATCTACAGTACCTAGACGTGAGCGAAAACAACATCTGGGTTGTTAATCCTTTCCTTCACCCTGATGTACATCTCATGTCTTTACACCTGGACGGTAACAACATATCTCAAGTGGATGGTTCGACGTTCTCAGAGAAATAAAAGAATTTCATCTGTCACAACGGAGGCTTCTACTCTCATTCATAGATCTGCAGGTTTCGGAATTGCGCATGGAATCGTCTAATCTGTCCTTTCTCCCAGGCGGAGCATTTCATAACATTTCTGGATTAAAACGACTATATATGCAAGGTAACCAGTTGAACGAAACAAACTGGTTAAACGCTGCCGTGTGTAGCTCTCTTCAGATCCTTCATATTCCAGCGAACGAGTTTAATAGGTTCCCAAGCGGATATTTTTGTGAAAACACATCGCTTGATTTATAACTTTACCTCTATCATAATAAGTTACAGACAGTCGATATGTCTAATATCCGAATAAAGATTGCTCATTTTGCACATAACAGTATTTCCTCGATAATCAGTCCAAACGCCGTTTCGGGATTACAGTTGGGTTCCAACGATCTCTTCGACCTACCACCAGTTATATTCAGAATAACAGAACAAACATCTGTGAAAGATTTAGGTATATCCGACAATAGGCTTTCAACTCTACCTGAGATAGTTTTAGAGGTAGAACTGAAGAAGCTTGACATTCTGACTCTTCAATTAAATTTAGCTTTTCGTAAGAACAACATAACGGCTTTGAACAAGCTCGACATAAAATTTCGTGGCAGAAACAAATTCCACCGAAATAAGATAAAAACTGAAGTGTGGTTGGACATGACCTATAACAACATTTACGCATTTCCTTCCTGTGACTTTTTCATCAATGACTTCTATGTAATAACCGATCTTTACTTGAACAACAATAGCATCCGCCACATGGTATGGAACGGCTGTCGCCATGATGTCTCCTTGACTACTCTAGATTTGAGTTATAACGGGATGGAGACGCTCATAGTGTCTTCGCGGATGTCCAACTGGAATCTTCGCAATTTGATTCTCCGGGGAAACAAATTAACCGCACTACAGACAGATTTGTTTTGTATTGTTACATTTTTGTCGCTGTTGGACTTAACAGATAACAGACTGAAGCAATTACCAGAAATGTGCTCTCCATATCCAGGTGGACCATTAACCTACATCGCATTGTCGGAGAACCCGCTTCTTTGCTCTTGTATGATGGATTCCCTTGTTACATTGATCGGTAAGAATGCACAGTGCCTCAGTAACCGTTCGATGTTTCTTCACATCTTTATAGCCGAGAACTGTGGCAAAATAATCATGAATTCGGTTACAGATGGAATTTCGTCCCCGGAATTGTTGGCCAGCATGCCATATCTGTTCCTCAATTTGCTTCTCTGCTGGTATTTGAGAAGGGAATGGCGGATTTAGGCGTAGGTGCGAAGTCATGGTCTAATAGTCTATTTGTGCGTTGATGAGTGTCGGGTGACGTGTGCCTCTTTGAAATGAAGGCAACGTTGAAAGCAATGTGATAAGAAAATATAACAGACCACTGTGCAAAAAACAGAAAATTCATGGCGAAAATAAACTTGTGTCTCCTTTGCGCTTCATTTCCAGATTTTCAGTTCGGTAACAATTGTTATATAGACGACTTATTCGTTGTTAGTGGCTCGTCGCCTACTAGCATAACTAAACAACTAAATAAGTTGTTTGCAGATGTGTCATCACAGTTCCGGAGCTAGCATATCTAATTTCGATTAAGCCGGTGCTAGGGGGCGTGTGGATACCTCAGAGTCTTCGCATGAACAGATGCAATAAAAGCGCTACTGAGATACTAAAGCTACGTCCAAGAATCCACCGTATTCTTGAGTCTGAATGTTAGAGGCCGATGGAAGCATATGGTTGCTTTTTAGTCGCCATACGTCGTCAATTTTCCCCATATCTTGCATATCGCCTCAAGCCTAGGAAAGGAACTGGGAGGGTGTATGTACACCTGAAAAATTCTCGTTGTAGTGAATTGCAAGATCAGTTTCTGAGCTAACTTTTTGCAGAAGCCATTCCGTCTCATGGAACGGCTACCCCCAATTTCTTATGTTATCAAGTTCTATTCGAAGTAGCGTGGTACTATTACAGATTCTGTGAGTTCTATGTACTAAGGAACCCAATATGGGTTTTAATCATCTTGTTTTTGTCTACATTTACCAGCACATTCTACTTTGCTTAGTCTGTTTGAGTGGTATATTGGTGAATAGGGATTCTACATCGAATGAAACATATCTATATCCCAGGTCAAACAGGTGCTCGGGGATTCCTCCGATATGGTTCACAGCGTCGAATGAATCTCTTAGTTCATATTCACACAGGATGGCCTGCACTGTTTCGTACAGAAAACGGGGGAGAATGCCAATGTTGTAGAGTTCACAGAATGGAAATCCCCTCAGAACTTGATTGTAAAATTCAAAATGCCATTTGTTCAGTTTGTATTGATATAAATTGGTTCTGAAGGTTGATAGAAAATCAGATTAAATGAATTTAGATTTTTTTTATGAAATTGAGCGGCGAATTGGTGATGACGTCATGCACATGGGAGCGAGGCTATCATTTAGGCGCCATTTTCGTCACATTGGCAGATGCCGATATACAAAGAAATTGAACTGGTGGTGATGGTATAACTTCCACCTCTTTGAAAGCTAGTGGAGTCACTTAACAGAGTCGTAGTAAATATAAACATCTCATTTGCGTAGTGGATACCTGAGCCGTCCGAAGATGATGTATTTTGTCGAAAATCAGCCCACATGTCAGCGTTGATGCTGAATACAGGGCAGTCAGTCAGAACAAAAATTATTTTGATATATCAAATTTAAATAGGCTGTGTTTAGCGATCATCTGAGCAAGACTCCAGATGTAGACCCTTTCACAGCAAACCTCCAGATGTAGACCATTTCACAGCAAGACTCCAGATGTAGACCTTTTCACAGCAAACCTCCAAGATATTTCACTACATAGCACCCTCACATGAAATCCACGAAAAAAGCGGACATCGCTAAAAACAACCCTTTTTCGCATAAAATGCATTCCACATCTTTTCGTAGACCATATATTAGCATGCTGTTTTTTCTATTCGCTTCCTACGACACGCCAATAACAGAGATGATGTGTTTTAATCGCGAAATATTTTTGCTGCAATTTTTGAACCCGAAGAACCGGAAATTCGAAATTGTCAGGGAAGAAAAGTTGCATTTTACTGAAAACTATACTATTTTGAAGCATCTGTAGAAAATATATGCCTGTGAAAGGAACTATATACCTTGGTAAAAAATAAGAGTTCAGAGTTTTAATTTTATAAGTAGAAATGATAAATTCACCCTAGGAAAACATTTAAAAAGCTCACCCGTGATTCCATCACGATTTTTTTGGTGATTCCTTCACGGACTAGATTTAACCCCTGTGATGATTCAATCGGGTTTTTCTCACGAGGAAAAAAATCGTATCATCCCTGGGTACTGTATGTTAGTAAGAGATGTCTTATAAGAATAATCAGATTGCAACAGAGCAGCAAAAAAAAAATCTGCAAGCAACACTAGTCAAATTCATGTCCGTTTCAGGTGATTCCGTCACGAACATTTCGCGGCATGATTTACTGAAAATGCGGGATCTTCTGTAGATTTTTTATGGATCCGTAAACAGATGTCATAGAGAATAGCAAACTAAACATAAAACTACATGGGTATGACCACGGAACTTCCGAGTACATAGCTTTGAATGAAAAAAAAGTCTCCCCAACGGTGATTCCGCCACGGTGGAATTCATGCTCAGTGTTACTAGGCCGGACATTTCCGGACAGTTTGGATCAAAAGAGGCCTCTGTATATGGAGATTCTCCCGATATTGAACGATATACTCATGACAGTTTTGAGCGTACAAACAAATTATTTGGTACTTTCCTTATTAAATAGAGCCCAAGAGATCTGTAGTAGTACCCCGCTACTTCGAATTGAAATTGATAAAAAGAAATGTTCATGACCTGGAATGGCTTTAGTATAACTTAGCTCAGAAACTGATCATGCAATTCACTTCAACCACTGAGAGCAGAAAAGGCAAAACGAAATATGTCCGTGAGGTTACCCCTAGAATATGGTTGAATCTGCCGTATGTTGGTAAATAAGGCGAATGCATAGCAATAAAGTTTATATGTAAAATTACTAAACTGCTAAGTGGACCTGCCAAAATAATTGGCAAACCACAACAAAACAATAGATTCCTTAAGAAGAGAGACCGGGTACTTATGTACAAAAATTACGTTGTTTATAAGTTTATTTACCCTGGTTGTAAAGAGAGTTACATATATGTAGGTGAAACCATGAAGAGCTTATTCATCCGCATTCCAACCCACATACATACCTGTTAGCTGCTTCAACAGCAATGTGAAGACATGTTTTATTCAGAACACTGCAGAGCCATTGTGCCAGCTAAACAATTAGCAGAATTTGTATTGTTAAACTGTCAGATTATTGACAAAGTCAACATTTGGAATACCCTAGTTTTAAAAGAAGCACTTGCTTTCAGGCCAGAAAATTCACAATTGAACTGTGATATCAATGCATCTAAAGAACTTGTACTTTTCCGGTGAACATCCTCTCGAATCCTTCCATTGGCTATTTCATGTGAGCGCCGTTCTGGTTGATTTCATTTTGGTTGATTTCATTGGTTGAAGTATTACTCACTGTATAGTATGTTTTACTGATTGATTATCTTTGAAGTTTTCTGTAAAATCTTCATATACACAGGACAACTGTTGTAAAATACCATTCCTGATGATGACGTGAATGAATATATGCCGAAATTTTTATCTACAACATGCTTTTCGCTGATACTTTCGGAGCCCTCCTGTTGTTCTATTATTGAACAACACCAATCGTCTGTGTATAATAATAAAACATGTAATAACATAACTAATATTTGGAAATTGTTTGAAGCAGAGCTTTGTCAATGCGACTGTGCTAATTCAAAATTTGGCGATTTCTCCGCCCATTGCAATGATGCATCAAGATCAGTAGACTGTCAGTGGAGCAGACATGGACGTCTAAAGACAAATCAGTCTCTGTAAACAAGATAGAAATATCACGGAGTGTTCGGCAATAGCCAGCTGTCTAGCGGCGATATCACACGATCTTGAGGCAATAGCGCACGGTATCAAGGCAATAGTGCACGATGTCGAGCGCAGCTGTCTCGCGTCAGCGCGTGGTGACATACCGTTGCTAAGGGCAGGTGTTCGCGAAGTTTCTTAAAACCACCAATATTTTACAGGAACAAATTTGGTACGGTACTCAATCGTTTTTACGACCAAAGTTCAAGACATGCGCAAACCTGCGAAATGTCGAATTATAAGCTACCGCATATTATTGATGGTATGTATGTCGAGGTCATATTTTTGCTGTTATCGGACGTGGTTCATAGGTTTGCAAAGTCATCCATTTGTTACTTTTCATAATTACGAAACTTTGGGTATAATGAAACAGATAATGCACACGGTAGGACGTGATATCCGGATTTGTCAGCTCGTGATAAGCAACATTCAATAAGCAATGTAGAATATTGCCTGTCTCGAGCTGACGAATCCTGATTTCACACACGTATAATATTATATCCCATACAAGGGCTATCAAACGTCGTTCTAGCTAAATTATTTTCAAAATAAATCTATCCTTGAGTCAGGTGATAAGCTGTGCGACACGACTTTAAAATGGCGGTCTTGTAATAACACAAAGGAGCATGTTGCCCAATATAGTGAACATATGGAGAAACAGTATCCAAATACGGTATCGTATCAGAGATGCTCACGGTGAACGTTCTTCCTCACACTCACTGTTCAACTGGTTTGCTGACTTCGAAAAGTCTGGTTTTGTCGGGCAGCAGCAAATATCAAAATACCATCTCGAGCAAAGTTGTACATATCCGTGAACGAAATGCCAATCAGCTTATTATGGGATCTCGGAGTGGCAAACAGCTCAAACGAATTTTATATAGCGTTACCACTAGATGGCATTTCTCGGATCTAAAATATCGTTAATAGCGTTTTTTTTTAGCTTTTAACCTGCTGCACACAGGAGTATGCGTTGTTGGCTCTGTTGCTGTGATTTTTTTGAAACTTTTACGCATGAGCTAAGATTGTGTAATCACTTTTCAACCTCCGATCTCAAATGACAAACTTGTCACCAGGCAAGTGGGAATCCATTTCTCAGAGATATACAACGGAATGCATTATTGCGAAGTAAAAACAAAAATGAAAAAATCGAAAATTCTGACCGAAATTGTTTTGAAAATGACGTCACAGTGACGTCATCATGCCGGCCATCTGGGATTGTTTACATTTTCTTGTAGAACTTCACCCAAAGATATAGTGTGGTAAGTTTCAGCCCTCTAGCATTAGCGATAGCGAAAATACATAGGGGTCGCACTTTCCGCCCCTCCCCAGGCTGCGATACACCCCAAATAGCCCAGGTCAGATAGGGTTAATGAATAAAATTTCGTACGAATTTTTGATCATGCATGATAGCATCAAACGCAAAAATTGCGTTTCAGGAAAAAGGGGAGAACTTTCACAGAAATAATGCTATGGCCACAATGAAGAAATTATTAACTCCCTGTGGTACTAAATTTAAGTTATCTCTCAAAGTTTTCCGGCGAACTGCGGTATACTGCTGTAGTTGTTTTCCAACGGAGAATAACTGATCCAGTATAACTTGACTGAGCTTGACTAAGATAAACCATTCTCTAGATAACGACTTTACAACGAAAAAAATATAGACTAATAATTCAGGAAAATTCTATGGATTAAGAATACTGATCAGCGGCAGTGAATTTATATTTAGGAAAATCATCATATCTTACAGGTATCATGGAAAACTATTGACCTCTCCTCTCTTGCAGGAAACAAGTCTATTTTCATGCATATCATGACTTTTTTTAAACTTGGCGCTAAACCTGTTATATGAATTACTTTTTTGGATTATGCCCGCTGAAATGCTTTACACCTCATATATTTATGAATCATTAATAATAAAACAGCAAATGCGACCGCTTGGGAATTTTTTGATTGAAACCCGACACCTGTCCAGAAGTTTTCTTGAGATCAAAATAACAAGCAAAAGACTTGCTGGCACTCTGAAATTCCAGCAAAACGACCTCCTTAACCGTATCAGGCTCGGTATGGGCAAATAAAAATGGCCCCTTTTCGTATTTTATGCCGTATCTCCGGAAATGAACTCTAGCTTGAGATGAACCATTCCATGTTCATATAACCCATACAAAGCTTATTTTGAACCAATTTCTTTGAATCTGGAAGCTGATAATCTTATACATATCTGGGTCGTATCGAACCTACTTGAATCCTAGATACACAGGAGCATGGAAAATTCAACTGGGCGGCGACTGGAGTCGTCCTAATGTTGCGTTTTGATGTTTCTTGTCCAACTTTCCCATTTATCTTGTCCTAAAGTTACGTAATTAAATCGTTCTTTCCAAAACAAAGATTATCATAAATTACAAGAGAAAAGGCAAGATCGACTGAAGAGCAGATTTTATTTCTATGTGGGTTGTCATAACAGCCAAGGGAATTTTTGCTAAATTTCAGCTGTCAAGCCCGAGGGGTACGAAACTATCAAACTGCTTCTCTTATTTGTTTTATCGGGGAATTGTGCCAAAGAGTTTTTGAAATATATTATCTTTGCAACATATTTACGCCGAAATATGTTACCATATAGATTGTACAAATGTTTGATTTGATGATTTCATTTCTGAAATTTTAAATGGCATTCATTGCACTTTTTTATCCGGTAATGAACTGTTAGATTTCTCGCCTCCAATTGATGAGGGACATACAACTGAGGATTGTTTTTAGACAAATCGAACATTTTCTCGGTCTTTTGACATGTGACTTGTATTTGTTTTCAGTGAAACCGATAGATAAATATACACATAAAACATGTATGTAGAAGTTCTGTGTCGGCCTATTGCATTTTTTGTGGGGGGGGGGGGTTCAGATTTTTTGTCCGGGTATTTTGAATGTCACCTAATTTGAGAGAGAGAGAGAAAAAAACACAATACAGCTGCAGATTTGCGTATCGGGGGGTTATTTTAGGGACGCTTTTCTAGTACTAATTGTGTTTGGGTAAAAGTAATATTCTACTTACATATATACACCAACCTCCAGGTGCATTAAAATCCAACAGGTCCCGGTAAATATTTACATAATATTAGTGCGTTTCTTTCAGAGAACATACCATGATATACTTTAGATGTTCACAGTCAAACGTGATGTTAAACAGCGTTGACCGACGGTTGAAGATTGGCGGTTGTTTATAACTTTACCATATCGGTTTTAATAGTGAAGTCTAAAAATGACACCTTCAGCGAATCTAAATCAACATTTCCAATGTCGTCATATTTAATATCCAGACAGATATTACGATGTATCAGAATTCTTTCCATTATTAGTTTTTATTCAGTCTCGATTTCCTCCTATTTCGTCTATTTCAACACGGCTGAGAACGATGGGATATACAAATAATGTCGCGTTAGAAATTCTTTCGCGATATGTGTTTTACTCGTTTATCCTTCAGGTTATGCCCGTGTCTATGTGGCGCCGATCGCGAGGCATTTGTTTCAATGCTTGAGGAATTGCGAAACGGTCTCCTATATGGCATAACGGCGATAGCTTTTAGCACACGACGATAATTCTGTGGACTGGGAACTATAATACATCGTCGGACAGATTGGAAATCTGCCATATTTCCTTCCCATTGTGCAATGCGCACTTCGAATAAAATTAATTCGCCGTAAAGTTATAAGTATGGCTGGCAGAAAAAAATGCATAAATAAATAAATTTCCCATAGGCCTTTCTCTCTTCAGAAATTTCAAAATAATCCTGTATGTATTTATTATCCTCGTTTTCTTCTTGACCAGTTCGATGGCTTGTACAAATGAATCTAAATCCCAAAATGCGCACTTTCAGTACCGGAGGTGTTCCTGTTGATCTCGCGAAACAAGAGCAACAACTCGTGCTGTAGCTGTCTTCGCGCAGGCATCATTTGAGACTGTCCATGGATGTATTTTACTTCAAATTTGCGTAAAATATACACATTTATTAGATATAATAATCAACAAGGCCGCATTTTTTTAATATTCCATGGGTTATTCCTTGCTATATGAAAGAATATGTCCTCAGCATAACATTCAAAATTCCTTATGGGGATCTAGGGAATTTTCAACTGGCGCCAGAGTGAAGAAATATTTCAAACAGTTTATGAATGATTTTTCGATTGTAGAAGAAGCAAAACTCCAGAGAAATGTGGCCTAGATGACATGCACATGAAAAAGAAAAGTATAACAAACACGATGTGCTTGAAGACTTGATGTTCTCATCTCTACTTGTAGAAGAACTTATGTACCCTGGGTATGTGAGATCAATTATGCGCCTGAATGTTTCGTGTGAATTTGGATATTCTGACATAGTACCGATAACTGCGCGCATGCGTAGGCTATAATGAATGATAACAAGGTGATTAAGGGAAACTGAGAAATACACCCGGATAAAAAGATGTAACGAGGCAAATTTGTGGTTCTAGAAAGGATAATTTGTTTAATAATCAGGGTAAGAAAATTCATTCAAAATCGCATTATAGAAGAAAAAGAATCTGGGGAGCATTACTCAAATTATAATGCATTGCATACCATTTAGCAAGGACATACAGCCTTTGTTCGGAATGTGGAGATACGATATGTGAGTCTGTTACCGTGGATACCGTGGTAACTTGAACACAAATCAAAGTTTGAGCATTTTATTCTTTTTATGCATTAGATTAACCAAGTATACAGTAAATGAATATTGAATAAGCTAGCTGTGAAAATATTAATTTTATAGTCACCCATCAGAACAAATCCTTTTCTTCCCCGATTGAATTGTTTGTAAGATTGATAACAGATAATTATTGAAGTGGTTTAAATTTTACTTCGACATTTTGGATTGATACGACAAAAATTCATGTTTATATTATTGATGTAACACAAACAGAAGTTTTACTGTAAACGTTATTTACACTGGAAATGAAATCTTCTTTCAAAGGGCCATATGATATATTATTTACTATTATATTATATTCTCAACACTCCTTCTTTCACTGGATACACTGGATACTAATGAAGACAAAATAATTATTCCAGCGACAGTTTTTTCCCCAGGGCTTGCAAACCAACAACAAAAAATATAGCACGATAATGGCTCAAATACGAAAAACGCACCCAAGAGATTTATGTTGGACACGGATCATAAAATGTACGAATTAACTTCAATATTCAGCAATATTTTACATTTATAATTATATACAATATACATGAAAGAGCAGATGGATTTACAGAGGTATCAAATTTCGCTGGTCAAATACCAAACCGGACATTATTTCCGCTTCTTCTCTGAAACACTTCCTCCAATAGATACAGACAGTCATATAAATTAGACAACATAATACCGCTAAGTTGTAGTTTTCCTCGGGGTTTTACGAATGTATTCTAAGAAATGTCAGATGAAATTGATTTATAATGTATAAAAGGTAAGTTAGGTTAAACTAATTAGCATCGTGAGATATTGCTACTCCAGAATGTTTTGTATTCCATAATTACAAAAAAATATATGACACGAAAATATACCATTAGAGATTAGAAGGATAATCCCTTTCAACATTTCATGGGAGTCGAGATCAGTGATACTAGTGATCGAATTCACATTCCATATTAGAAAGTAAATGGTTAACAAACAAAGAAAAAATGCACACTACACCAGCAAGTTTGAACTTTTCACCGATCATATTAATGGAATAATTTCAGTACAGTTTGTATCCAGCCGAAAATGCGCTTTCAGAATGCCGACAGTACTCGACTTCAATAATGAGTTAAACTTCGTTTACATAGCTGCAAACCAAATATATCGAACTGCCTCGCCACCATACCAAGCTCAGCGCTAATCACTCCGGCTTATCTACAGTACCTAGACGTGAGCTACAACAACATATTCGTTGTGAACCCATTCCTCCACCTTGAAGCACATCTAATGTCTATACACCTGGAGGGTAACCATATATCACAGCTGGACCATACGACTTTCTCTGACAGGGAAAATAGATGAATTTTATCTCTCACGATCGGCTAACCTGGCATTTCTCTTCGACCGTGCATTTCATAATATTGTTGGAATATATCGTTTTATATAGTAACGAACTGAGTGAAACAAGCTGGTTAAACGCTGAATGGTGCTTAGTGCTTCAAATTTCAGCCAATGAGTTTAATATGTCCAAGCGGATAGTTTTGTGAAAACACATCGTTTTATCTGAAAATTTATCTCTATTATAACAAATTACAGACAATCGGTATGTCCGAATCAATGTTGCTTATTTAGCACATAACGCTATTTTTTGTTAACTAGCCCAAACGCTGTTTCCGGATTATATTTTGATTCCAACGATCTCTTCGTATTCAGAGTAACTCAACAGATATCAACAAAAGATGTAAGTGTATCCAACAATTGGTCCATGGGCCAGAGTCGAAACTGGTACTGCCAGAGGTGGCAAATTCTAGTAATGCTTTTTGAAGACGTAAATTTCTGTAGATGTTATCCATATGTGATAACCGTTGTACATGGGTAGCTTAAGGGTAGTATACCACGCGTTTCAATCCTATCCTTTGCTCTATTCTAAATTTGAACTTCAGAGTTGGGGTATGGTCCCTCGAATATTTTTCTTATTCTTCCCTCTAGAGATCTAAAAACCCCATTGAGATAAGCAAACATCATGTGACAATCATTTGTTGACGTCACAGTGACGTAATAACCCAATGGGCCATTTATTGAATCCGTTTTGTTCATTTTCAAACTGATTTTTTTTCTCAAATTCCGCTAGTACCACTTGACCTAGCAGATGGGTAGATGTTTCCCATATGTGCTAGTAGCTGCAGATCGGCAACTGGTGGGTAGTTATACCACATTTTCTGAACCCTACCCTCCTCCATTCTAACCCCAAAAGTTGGGCGTTGGCCTTGGTTCCTAGAATTTTTTTTTATTATTCTTGCTGCTAGAGGGCTGAAATTTTTCACAAACTACATTCAGGTCCTTGCTATAGAAACCTGTAAACACAAATTAATAAGATCCAATTTCAACTATCTTCGTCATAATGAAATGCCATATCGCTTAAAACAAGTATATTATTTACTTATCTCAAAACGCTTGCTTAACTGTATACTGATGATGGTATTAATGTTGACAACATAATTAAACTTGTCCCAGAGGTAACAAACGACGAACAATTAATATGGCTTGCGAATTCCTTGTTTCACGAAAATAAAAAAAAAGCATCAGAGGAATTCAGCATGAACTTGGTTCATAAAGTCTACGAATTTACATATATATATTCATCGCTCCTATAAAGTAGATAGAAAAATGTACAGAACCTTTGCTGGGGTAGCAAAATTCGCTCGACTTCCATGTGCCTGCTACATACCTCACCAAAGTCAGCCAATTAGACCGCATGTATCAATCATTCATCTAGATTCTGTATAATAAACCTATTTATTCTTGATGCTGACTTTATACTAATCGAGTAGAGTTTCAAAATATGGGACAATTTAAACAAGTGTTTCTGAATTTCTAGACGATTCTTGCATCCGTAACACCAGTGACATCCGGTAACATAACTGACCTTGGGTAACACGTACCACTGATTAATTTGTTCATGGACGCAAAAATGCAGTTGCAAGTGAAGACTGTTTAGCGGCAAAACACTTCTTTTTCTTCTTCTTCTTCTTCTTTTTCTTCTAATATTTTGTCCAACTGAAATGTAACAGCAGTGACTACTCGGTAACACCAGTGACCTGGAGTAACACCACAGTATAACACCAGTGACCAATTTGTTCACAGAGGCAAAAGTGCAGCCACAAGTGAAAGCTATTTAGTGGCAAAACACCTATATGACTTAGTATTATCTGGAAAAAAGTTAAATTCAAGTTGTACTGAAACTTTGTGCAAAATTATCATTGTTGTCAATGGTGTTACTGTAAAAATAGTAACACCAATGGCAGGTAAGGCACCGTTTCCAATTATCATTCGCGAATGAATAGTTTATTTCGTCAAATTTTCTCGAAGTCGCGATTTTCCAAGGCGCGAGGGAATGGTTATTTTTCTTCAAAATAAACGATTCATTCGCGATCGCTGTTCGAATGGTTTTTTTTTCTGTTGGCAATCGTTTTTCAATCGAGAAAATTCTCGCGAATAAAAAGCGATATCGTGATTCAATCGCTTTTTAATCGAGAAAATATAAACGATTGAAAAAAACACGATTGAGGATTATAGCCGAAAGTAGTACGCCATTGGTTCAGCCTGACTGACCCGCATACACGTTCGAGTTTCTAACACATCAGTCAGACTATATAAAGTTCGATCATTTTTTCTTCTTCCTTTTCCATTCTTTGCCTAGTGTAAAACTATAGCGTGTTTCCGTACAGGTGGCGGTTATATAGATACGATGGGGATATTGAAAGAAATTGAAAAAAAATATCTATATATATACATAGGAATAATGGTTATGCATATAATTATAACATATATTTTGTACGGGACACAGGCCCGGATATGGTCAGATTGGGTCTTTTGCACTTGCAATTTCGTCTATTATTTTGGCTATTTCTGTGTTTTAATGCTGGTATTATTCCAGATTTCTTGTGTAGTATTTTTCGTGAACGTTTTTGGCATCTGTGCGGGCTGAAATTTTGAGTTGATTCATCAGATTTTCGCTGTACGCGTAGTTTTTTGTCCTACGATCACCATTTTCCTTGTGTAGATAGATGGCGCTGTATTGAATATAACAGTGTCATACGGGGCTTTTGAGTCTTCGCAAGCACTTAATTATTAATATATAGCGCGGGCTATTTGTAAAAATTTTCACAACTGGTTAATCCAGTAAGAGATGAAATTATATAATATTCAGTTGGTTTTTGGCTTGAGCTTCCCTTTGGAATCATTCATAGTTCATTTATCAAAATATAAAATTAAAATAAAAGTATTGTACATATGCGAATCCAACCGTTATATGCGATTCAATCAAAAAGATATGTATTTGATATAAATATGAAATCACTGCCGCGAATATTCTTATAATAAATAAAATTAACTTGGTGGTGATTTTTTTAATTTATTCACATCTCAATAGTTTAAAAACTGTACCAAAACATGAATGGATACCCTTTCCTAATTATTCGGTTATCTTTCGCATTTATACAGTAGAGTATAGTAATATAGGTTTTTCCATCGACAAATCCGCAATCAACATTACATGTAGTTCCCAGTTCGCGGATAGAGCGGCGTACGACGGCAACACGGCCTATGTGTCAAATATCACTCCGCCTCACGATTCTCTCGCGCCTTGAAAAAAACGATTCTCTCTCGATTGAAGATTCGCGATCAAGAATGGATCGCGCATGGGTAACCGATTCAAAAACGATATCGCGAGAGAATGGTTTTTTCCAGAAAAGGTTCAATCATTTTTTCTCATTTTTTTTCTCGATATCCTCGCGACTGATTCGCGATTGATCGTTTTTCAATCGAGAAAATTGAAGAAAAATCGCGACTGAAGAAAAAACGATTAATGGAAACGATCCCTAACACCACTGCCATTTTGAAAGGAATTAATTGTTGCTCTCTCGTACAACGGTCTTGACGGTCCAAAAACAATGCTATTGTAATTCATACGCATATTTCTTTATCACCAGTTAATATTTTAACTCAGCAGCCACTACATGTTGATCCTTACACGAAACACCAGTGACCGGTAATAAATGTACGCTAAAATTTGGTGCTAGAAATGACTGAAATACTGAAGAGTTTCATAATTACAAGCGTCTGGTCCGTCATTAATAATTCAGCCGTCGTCCATTCTAGAATATCCGCGTCCATAATCCAAAGACCTATTTCATATTCCACATAACAGTATTAGCACAAAATTGAAAAAGACAATCATAGTATACATAAACATAGGCTTGTTTCCTACAAGAAAGAAGCGGTCAACAGTTTTAAGTGACGCCGGCAAGACATCATGATGTTCCAAAAATATCAAATCCGTATCGCTGATTAGTATTCTTAATCCATAATAAACCCATTGTATGAAATCTCAAATTTACCCGCGCTTGGAAAAGAAGCCGCCTGATGGCAAACATTGTTTCAAATTGGAGCGTTCGCTTTTTGACTCCGATTTCAGTACAGTAACACCATGCAGTGACCCGAAAACCAGTGACAGACCTTTACCCATGCCATTTTCACAAGATAATCTGCCGATGCAAACAATATAGTCAGATAGTGAAAGAACAGATACAGCTGGTTGCCAAAACGGTAGAATAATGTAGAACAAAAGATTTTCTGGCAACTTTATCGTGGTATCAAGAAGGTCACTACAACACAGTGGCAGGTCTTTTTATCCCTTAATTGACGGTTCTGGTGAAATTTTACCCGAAAATATCACTCGGGACAGTGCTTGCAATAAGTTATTCCTACTCTACTAACTGAATACTACGAACAAATGGATTTTTCCCAGCCGTAAGATTGGTTAGACTGATATTGGAGGGGAATCACAGGAATTGCTCCTTTACTTGAGAAGGACCCTTGTTCTGTTCTTTCTATAAAACACACTAAATACTGGCAAACGTATGAAGTAGACAGCATAATAACAGCTCCAGTTTTGCCTGTGGTATTACAAATGACCACAAAGAAATGTCACATAAAAAATTGGCCCATAAAATATAGAGAGGCAGTCAGATTGAACGTGAAATCGTGAATTATTGGTATCTAATTAGAACACATGGCACGAAAATCGTTTATATGACACAAATGCGAAGATCAAAGGGATGAGTGCTTAAAAAGAACCTGAACAGTTCCAGGGAGTCGAGAGTACCGATACTTCACATAAAGTTTTCATTTCCGAACGTACATAGTTTAACAAATTAAGAAACATTGCTAACGCTAAACTATCTTGTGCAAGATTTAAATTACCGACGATCATATTAATGGAATAATTTCACTGGAGTTTGTATCCAGATGAAAATCCACTTTCAGGAGGCCAACAAGACCCGACTTCAATAATACAGTACAAAGATAGTTTGAACTTCGTTTACATAGCTGCAATGTCTTCTGAAATCATGTTACCGACATACGTAATCCTGTTCAACATCATTTTAGATACTGGAAGTATGCCGGAATCATGGCTCATCGGGATTATTCGCCCTATCTATAAAAACAAAGGGGATATAAGTGACCCGGAAAATTATCGAGCAATAACTATTTTAAGTTGTCTGGGGAAATTGTTCACGGCAGTGCTAAATAACAGACTTACCATATTCTGTGAAAGAACTGATATACTGAAGGAATCGCAAACTGGTTTTAGGAAAGGAAAGGATTTTTAGGAAAAATATTTTTGTACTACATAATTTGATTGAATATTTTTTAAACACCAAAAAAAAGTTGTACTGTGCATTTATAGACTTCTCCAAAGCCTTCGATACAGTTTGGAGAGGGGGTTCATGGTATAAAATGATCAAAGAAGGCCTGGATGGGAAATGCTTTAACCTGATCAAAAATATGTATTGTTCCATTAAATCGTGTGTAGCATGTGGCAAAGAAAAGAGTGACTTCTTTATATGTGAAGTCGGCGTACGTCAAGGTGAAAATCTTTCTCCTCTGCTTTTTTCTTTGTACCTCAATGACCTAGATGATTTTATGAAAAGTAATGATGTGGTAGGCTTAAGCACGTTAACCAAAGATATCGAGGATGTGCTTGAGATTTTTCTGCGCATATTCCTCCTACTCTATGCGGATGATACCGCAATTCTTGCAGAGAATGAAAATAGCCTGCCGAATGCTCTAACGGTGTTTGCAGATTACTGTGACTATTGGGAACTAATTGTTAATATTGTTAAAACGAAAATTGTTATATTTTGTAAACGTCGAAAAAATGTTTTACCAGCATTTCACTTTAAAGGTCACAAACTTGATATTGTTGATGAATATTGCTATCTTGGTATTAAGCTGAGATACACTGGTAGTTTCTTAACTGCACGAAAACAACTAGTCGCACAAGCTACGAAAGCAGTTTTTGGTGTTTACAGGAAAATACATTACCTCTCATTACCAATGGACTGTCAGCTTAAATTATTTGAACAAGTAGTTTTACCGATAGTACTTTATGGATGTGAAGTAATGGGGATATGAAAAATTCGGAAATATTGAAAGCTTCTTTCTGCAAGTTTGTAAAAGAGCCCTAGGATTGAAAAAATGCTCCCCTAACTTCATGATCTACGGTGAACTTGGAGTGTATCCACTATATGTGAAAGTATACATTCGAATGGTAGCTTTTTGGGTGAAAATAATTCAAGGAAAAGAAACCAAATTGTGTTACACTATTTACAAGTTTATGTTTTCGCAAAGAGAAAATTTCAAATACCCATGGTTAGATTGCATTAAAACAACTCTATGTAATACTGGCTTCAACTATGTGTGGGATTCTCAAAATGTAAACAATGCTGCATGTCTCTTAAAACTACTGGAACAAACCTTAAAGGATCAATTTCTTCAAAAGTGGCACAGCGATGTGTACTCTTCGTCAAAAGGTGTCATTTACAGAATATTCAAAACCGATTTCCAATTCGAAAAATACCTGACTATTTTAAACGAAAAAAGCAGAATCATTATCAGTAGATTTCGATCATGTAATCATAAATTGTCAATTGAAACCGGAAGATTATTTACCTGTCCGCTGTTAAAGGAAATTCGAATGAAATACATACCAAGATATATATATACGAGGCCAAATGTCATCAAGCTCAGAGAACTATTTCAGTCTGAAGACAAGCGCAAGCTCGTGAATCTCTGTAAATTTATCAAAGAAGGAATGTCAATATGTAATTATTAGTAATGCTCAAATGTATATTGTTATCCTCCATCTGTAACTCACATTGTATACCCTGAGTGGTTAGAGTGTAATAAATGATTGATTGATTGTTCATGTTGCCCTGTCATGTGTGCTTCGTACCGGATCAACATGCTACAGCAGCGTCCAGCCGTGCCCCTGTGATGGATTATTTTCTTGTGACATACCATTAATATCGACGTCTCTCCGTCTCAGAGGCAGTAGGAATTTAACTCTACCGTCTGAAGCTTTCACTCCTGCAAATATATCGATCTTACGCCTGAATAATATTACGGCACTGGATGTATACTGCGCAGTATTGACCAGTTTGAACAAAACGTTGACCCATTTGTATGTGAACAGTTTTTTATTCCGCGACGGACGAGATTTCCCCATCTGTATTTTCGACAGTCTAACAATGCTAAAGGTTATAGACATTGGAACTTGTATACTAAACCACGTTGAGACGGACCGATTACTCAGATCACCGTTGGATAAATTAACAATTTTAAACAGCAGGTTGAAATATTTCATTCCACCAACGTTTTCCCCAGCGCGATCTGCTCTCCCGTTCCTAAATCTGGCTACTAATCAGTTAACAGATACTGCTTGGGATTTCATCAACTCACATGTGGAGTTAAGAAACATCATCATGATATCCAACTGTCTCACCACCATACCAAGCTCTGCGTTAATCAACATGACTTATCTACAGATCCTGGACTTGAGCTACAACAACATCTTCATTGTGAATCCATTTCTTCACCCTGATGTACATCTATACATCTGGAGGTTAACAACATATCTCAGCTGGACGATATGGCTTTCTCCGACAGGAAAATAGAAGAATTTCATCTGCCGCATCCGGTTAACCTGTCATTTCTGCCTGACCGAGCATTTCATAACAATTTTGGAATAAAACAACTTTTTATGCAAAATAACCAGTTGAACGAAACCAGCTGGTTAAACTCTGCATTGTGTAGTTCTCTTCGAGTACTTCAAATTTCAGCGAATGAGTTCAAGAGGTTCACAAGCGGATATTTTTGTGGAAACACATCACTTGATCTAAAACTTCGCCTCAGTTATAGCAAATTACAGACAGTCGATATGTCCAATATCCGAATCAAGGCTGCTGATTTTGCGCATAACGCCATTTTCTCTGTAATTAGACCGAACGCTGTTTCGGGATTATATTGTTATTCCAACGATCTTTCAGCTCTGCCACCAGTTGTATTCAGAGTAACAGAACAAGTATCAGGGAAACATTTAGATATATCTAACAATAAATTTTCAGCCCTACCAGCGATAGTTTTAGAGGTAGAACTAAAGAAATGGGAGATTCTGACTCTTCGAGTACATTTAAATTAATAAATTCAGAACAACATAGCGGCTTTGAAAGAGCTCGACATCAAATTTTGTTAGAAAGGTGAAGGCCACTGGAATAATATGAAAGCCGAAGTGTGGCTAGACCTGAGTTATAACAATATTTACGCATTTCCTTCCTGTGATTTTTTCATCAATGACTTCTATGTAATATCTTCTCTTTACCTGTCCAGCAACAACATTCGACATATGGTATGGACAAGCTGTCGCCATGTTGTCTCCTTGAAAATCTTAGATTTGAGCTATAACGGAATGGAAACGTTCATATTGTCTAACCGGATGTCCAACTGGAACCTTCGTACTTTGTCACTCCCGGGAAACAAATTAACCGCCCTGCAGGCAGATTTTTTTCTGTATTGTTACCTTTGTGTCTCAGCTAAACTTGCAGGATAACAAACTGATACAATCACCAGAAATATGCCTCCCTTATCCAGGTGGACCATTAACCTACATCGTATTATTCGGGAATCAACTCCTGGGCTCTTGTAAGATGATTTCTCGTGATAGATTGATTGGTGAGACTACCGAATACATTAGCAACGGCACCGTGTTTCTTCGCACATTTTTAGGTGAGAAATGTAGCAAGAAACCCATTAATCCGGTAACAGTTTTGAATGAATGTCACTGAAGTCAGCATGCTATTCCTGTATAGCAATTTGCTTGTATGTTGGAAAATGCGACGAGCATGGGTGATTTAGAGGGCAGTTAAGAAGTCACAGTAGTACTGTTCAGGTCATAAACACTATTAAAGTTTTTGGGACGCAGATTGGAGTTGGACCTTGACCTCATATCAGTTGCCACACGGAATGTGTGTGTTTCATTTCAGAGATACCAGTTTGTTGAATATTGTTGAACAGCAAATAAACTCTAATTGTATGAGACTATAGCACATGCAATAATACAAATAATATAGAAAAGAGCGATTTCAACACCATTGTCCTCATTCACACGTATTGCTGGAACTTTTCTATCCAATTGCTCGGATGCGTCTAGTGCTCTGCTATCGGAACAAACTTTGGCAAGTATAAACAGATATAACACACTTCGTTAGGTACACATTCCAATTACTCTAGAATAGGTGTTTAGAGTTTTTGTGTGATCGTCGAATGAAAACTTCAGCTGTGACAGATGCTCTTTTATCGTGCCTTCAAAGTTGATCAGAATTTCACTCTCGGTCGGCAGTGGTGAGGAAAGATTATCAAAATCCAAAGGAACCAATCGGTATACAATGAAGAAGTGCGTAAGCTTATATTATACTAACAAACATGGCGCGTGCTTTCAAAGGTCGTGCAAGAGATTTGATTGTGGACTGTTTGATAGCGATTGATTTGTTAGATGAGTTTTAGTGTAAATGGATTAGTGTTGTGTATCTCTGGTTGTGTATGTATGGTGCATATTGTTTGAGTGAGTTTCATTCATGTTACTTTTGACAAATTGTTAAAGTCCTTGAATGTATAGAGGACTCTCTCACTCTCTCTTAGTATTTTCAAACTAAGCCTATTTGTATCTGTTCACAAACTTGTCAAACTATTTTCTCCAAATTTTCACAACAAATTTGCGAGCGAAATACATGCTCCTGTTGTCGTAGTTATGGATTACGCCATTTTTTAATATAGAGTCGAATGCTTTGATAATACTTTCACCAGTTCTATTTTTTTAGCCCAAGCATATTTTGAGAAAACATCGATACATTGAAAATGTATCTCTTGCTTTTGTCTTTACAAGTTAATGGATAGGTCTACCAAATCAGTTTGTCAACCGTAGTCCAGCCCTCTAGATAGTACTCTGTTGTGGAGGAATTCATTTTTATGCTTTTGTAAAGAATAAACGTATCTTATTTTGCAACCAATCTCGTATTAGCTTGTATAATACTCTCATCCAATCTTCGACTATCGTGATAGAGTGGGTGAGTGAGTGAGTGAGTGAGTAGGATTTAACGTCGTTTTCAACATTTCTTCAGTCATATCACGGGGGTGCTTACATGTGACAGAACACGAGTGTGTCCGCAGTACCTATTATCTTGGATACTGATCAGTCCAGCCAGTACAGCACCCGGTCACTTTTCCAAGTATTGACCCAATCTTCGACTCTTGTGATAGAGTTGTTTCACACTGGAGAACGTGGTGTCGGCGTCGGACCTCACAGACTTGAATAAGAACCTTTTCCCTGTTTGAACCGTTTCTTCTACCTGACGGTACATCATACTTCATCAGTTGAATTGATAGGGCTGTTACATCATTGCTCTTGAATATTTGTATCTAATACCGCTCCCGCCAGTAGTAGGGGCTATGTGGTCATGTCATTATAATGACCACATGAACAGCTAAAATAAAAGTGTGGAAGAGACACAAATCAACGCAGGGGTCATTTTTAGTTCTTGTGATTTTTTTTAGATATGCACTCCAAATATTGGCCAGTTAGGTCATATGACTTTTCACCAGTATGTCGACATCTATTTCCATCACATTTTCATGTTGCATTTCATTGTTATCTGTATAATGTGATATACCACTGGTGGACGTTCCCGGGGCTTGCCTTCTGTACCAAACCGTGTGAGTGTCGTTTGTGGCTGTGGTTAACATGGTGGAATGAAGCGCGTGGTCGGCGTCAGATCTCACAGATTTGTACTTCGAATAAGAACTTGCATTCTACGAATCTTTTCAATTTTTTGGGCCATTTCTTCTATCTAACGGTACATCATATTCAATCAGACTATTTGGCGGGGCTATTACATCATTGCTCTTGAATATTCGTATCTAATACCGCTGAAGGCGGCGCTGGGGGCCGTGCGGGCATGTCAATCAAGATGTCCACATGAACAGCCGCAATCAATCAGTTTATTCCTCAGGCCGTGTCGGGTATAAGAGGTTACATAATTAATTGTAAACACATATGTACATGTACATGGCGTGGCTGAGATACAAATCATTACAGGGATCATTTTTTGTCCTTGTGATGTTTTCCGATATGCACCAAGAATATTGGCATGGAAGGTCATATGATGTCTTGTCAGTAAGCCCACATCGTTTTCCACAACATTTTTATGTTGCTTTTAACTGGTATACGCCATTTCATTGGTAGGACTGTAACACAATTGCTGCAAATATTGATCAACCTAAAACTCTGACCGTCGAGGTCCCACTAATGTTGATTAGCGGATAACCAACAGATATGTAATACGAAGCTGCGCATCTGAAAACCCCTCGGCTCTGGGCGCCAGCCATTCATAATGTATTTAAGACTTCAGGAACACCAAGCAGTCAAGTGACAAATATACAGATTATGAATAAAAAGAAATGGCCTCGAACGTTTCCATCCAATTAGAAAAACCGGTATTTATTACATGTCTGTTGATGCATCAACGATGTATATCAAATTTTACATCGAGCATTTGAAAATTTCAGAGATAGAGATCATTAATGATTTCGCATAAATTAAAGATGGCCGCCCATCCGTCCCACCACTCAGAGAAACTGATGTGGTTATTCATTGCAAGTCTCTTGATACATGGATTCTGTATACCAAGTTTCATATCGAACACTGAAATGGTATCAAAGATATACATCATTAAAGATTTTGCATAAATTAAAGATGGCCACAAAGGTTTCCGCCCAATCAGAAAAACCAGAACTGTCTACTGATACATCGATGATGTATACCAAAGTTTAATCGAGCACAAGTTGAACGGTATCATTAATCATTTCGCATGACCGCCCATCCTTCCCGCCACTCAGAGGAACTGATGTGGTTATTCATTGCAAGTCTCTTGATTCATCGATGCTGGATACCAAGTTTCATATAGAACACTGAAATGGTATCAAAGATATACATCAATCAGAAAAACCAGAACTGTCTATTGATACATCGATGATGTATACCAAAGTTTAATCGAGCACAAGTTGAACGGTATCATTAATCATTTCGCATGGCCGCCCATCCTTCCCGCCACTCAGAGGAACTGATGTGGTTATTCATTGCAAGTCTCTTGATACATCGATGCTGGATACCAAGTTTCATATAGAACACTGAAATGGTATCAAAGATATACATCATTAAAGATTTTGCATAAATTAAAGATGGCCACCAAGGTTTCCGCCCAATCAGAAATGCCAGAACTGTCATTTATCGTAAGTCTATTGATGCATCGATGATATATACCAAATTTTATATGGAGCACTCGAACAGTATCAGAGATAGAGATCATTAATGATTTCGCATAAATTAAAGATGGCCGCCAAAGTTTCCAACCAATCAGGTCCAGAGTCAATAGGGTTCTGGGTCACGAGCATACGGATGTGCACTACAAGTTTGGTGTGCCTAGGGTAAGTCGTTCTAAAGATATCTTGGTAACGAGTAAGGTGTGACGGACAGACGGACAGACGGACGGACGGACGGACAGACGGACGGACGTACATGACGACGACAATACCCTTCGGCCAAATTTTGGCCGAGGGGTAAAAAGTGGGAATAATTAGATTTTATATAGTTGCTTGAATTTCTGATTAAAAATATCTGTGTGATATTTGGAAACAATATGTCAACAGCATATAGGTATTCCAATGGGTACTAATTGGGAACCCCTGTTGGGGTTACTAGAACCCCTATATCTATTCTCTTATGGATATGACTATATACAGGCGCTTTCAAAAACCTATCCATGCAAAGCCCGTTCCTTCGGATTCACCAAACGCTAGATAGACCGTCTTCTCAGATACCACTGACGAAACGACAAATAGCCCTACAGGCACATCATATTCAGGCCTATATCTCAATAAAATGAGATGATTACAATTTCGACATTGTAAAATATCCCTTTGTGGGCAGTAATATCCAGTGAGACCTGCATATGGCGTAACCGTATATCTATATCTATATCCAATTATTTTTAGGATGTCACGTTCTTGATAAAGCACAAATACTAGTGCTGGATGGGTCAGTCCCGTGCGAGACTCGAACCCGCGCCCTCAGAGTTTGGCACCAAATCGCCAGCAGTAAATGCAAGCGTTCCACACAACTCGGCCACCTCAGCTTCCACAAAAAAAGGAAGTTCGGAGACCCAAGTCTAGATTAGACCTCCTAGGTGACATCCTGAAAATAATTGGATATAAATGTTACCTACTTTCTAAATGGTATAAAATATGTATATATATATATATCGCCTAGTAGCATTTGCTAGATCCTGTGTTAAATGTTACGATTTTAATCAACGTCACAAAACATTGTTGCAGAAACTTATAAAACAGGGCTATACCACCAAGCGCCTCCACTCAAAGTTTCTCAAATTTGGCGATACATATCGCATGCTGATAGCAAACTACGAGCGTAGCGTGCAAGATCTAAGGCGCTACGTATCGTAACTTGTGCCTAATTCCGCTAATCCCGGGCCTTATGCCCCATGTACTTCAAGATCCTCATGGTGCGCATATGAACAGTCACGATCAACGCGTGACCGAGATACATCATTCTCTAGATGACGACTTTACAACTAATATTATGGATTAAGAATACTGATTTTATATTATTGGAACATCATGATGTATTGCCGGCATCACCGAAAACGGTTGACCGCTGCTCTCTTGCAGGAAACTAGCCTATGTTTATGTTTCTTTTTGAATTTGGTGCTAATACTGTTATATGGAATATGGAATAGGTCTGTGGATTATGGACGCGGATATTCTTTAATGGACGACGACTGAATTATGAATGACGGACCAGACACTTGTAATTACATCAATATATTTTTTTCCTTTATTCGTGTGATATAATGGAATACAGGTAAGCATAAAATAACTTGTAAATCGTTATTAATCTCCTAATATTAGGAAATGATGTAGGTAAAGTTCAATATGATCTCCTGTGAATGACTTCGCCAACAAGAACACGTATTTTGCGGTTTCCTATTCCGCCGTGTTCATTGTAAAATGATGTGGAGATCTTCCCGCTCCAAACATTGCTGAAAATTAATAGATCAGGTTATTCTAATTTAGAAGAGTGATGGCATTTTCTGTGTGTCTGTGTACATGATTCTATCAATACATCATCGTCCATACTAGTTCAGATGCTCCACTTCACATCCCATACAGTTTATATTCATCAGCGTGTTGATGATAGGCGCCAGAAGATGGCGTTCATTCTGGTTGTTCTATGTTCATTCACAGTTTTATGCAGTCAATCAAGCTATTGGTCAATTCCTTCAAAGCAGTATCGATATTCTTTATCTTGAGTTTTAAGTTTTTCCGAAAGTTTAAAATCGCGAGTGTTTTACTCCAGAAACGGAGATGGATCTGGTTTCTCCCTCTTGGCTTAGGTAAAGATTATTCTCCAACTCTAGAGCTTATGAGGTCGGGTTGTTACTGTATATACACAGGTCTATGGTCGATGCGTAAAACTTACTCCATGCTTTCGGCGCCAGCGTTATCGATTTCGTAGCAGCAGCAGCAGCCCATCACAGTGTTTGATGATAGTACATAGTAGACAGACACATTGTATGCTAGATGAAACATCTTAATATATTACTAAAGTCTCTGTGAGAACTGTTGCCGGTTTGACGAGATTTTTTATAGTTCTAAAACGGCTGTTCTAGCAGCGTAGGCGGCGCGTTGTCCGTTGGTGGCGTAGAAGGCGCTTAGGCGACGCGTTGGAGGCGATCTAGCATTGAAGGCGATCGATCTACACTACTAGTCTGTTAATCAATTTTGGAATGGCGGTGTGATGAACAAGAATGTCCTGATGATTAGTGCCCCTTTCGATGTCCTTTCCTATTGCAACAAAGGACGGACACTTGTCCCCCAATATGGAGAAAAATGTCCTAGCTGGGTTAGGTGATAGGGATCGGACACTCGTAGCCACCTGACATTCTTAGCCTTCACATCGTCTACTCAACTGTATTCCGAGTTCAGACGACATCTAAATCTTGGCTTAACCAGTATTGGATACATACTCAGGAGAACCCGTTCCTTCTCAGTAGCTTTGAATGTATACACGATGATAACACCCTATGGGATGTTTTCGGGGTTTTCTCAAGGTGTATGATCGCCCGACAGATTAGGTCTTTACTTTCATACACCCTCAGAAATCTTGAATAAGGAATTTATTATACATGAAGCCTTTTATAGCTTGTTACAAATACGGCACTGAAATACTCTATCAATGACTATCATTCCTCATGTTTGTTATCATCCTTTGAGTTCCCTAATCCCTCAATACCGCTTGAGTATCGTGTACATAAATATCCGACCGAGAAGTAGCAGGCGCTATAATATCTGTGTATGTGTCGTGTCACTTTTTCCCTAGCCTACTATTATTGAATTAAGTACCATTCACCTCCCCATGACGTATGGTAACAGCTCTGCATACCAGTAGTATCACTTCTTCTTGTTCATTTTTGTCGACCTGTAAAATTGTTTACTCGGTCCCACCACTCCGAGTTTCATTCAAACTATTCTTGTCATTTTTTTTCGAATGCTGTTGGCTTTTACAGATATAGTTTGTCCAGCAGGTTAGTTCCGCATACAATTTCTTACCTGCCCGGAAGTGTTGAACTTCTATTACTAGTCTGCCGTTTGCATCTTGATATAGCCTTTCTATTACAGTACTCGTGTCGTTCAAATCATTTCGACAATGACTCGGCAACATGGCTCAAGATATATGATTGCTTATCACAATGAGAAAGCTAGCAGAGAGGCAGAAAAATGTATGTACTTGTTTTTGTGTTTTCAAAGATTCACCTGTTTTCCCATCTTGTTCGTTACCGACACGCTCGTCAATGTTTGACATCCGTTATTCTTTATGTACGGCAGACATGTTTGCACTACCCGTCGAGTAAGTGAAGCGGATTTCGTAACCCTCTCCAAAATATGAATAATTTCGTGCCTTCTTTTATTGAATACAGTTAAGCAGGCTATAAAACGTATCTTCTCAGTATCGTGTATTGTCTCCAATGTATATATTTTGAAACATCTACAAACCGAAACGCTGCAAAAGGGACTGCATGCTATATAGGCCACGCCGCAAACTTTAGTTTTCTTAAACTCTCGAAATCTGTTTGTACATGTTGAATATATTTATACATGGTCGCCAAACTATCCCTAAATAGCTCTTTTTCAGTGAAGCCCTCTTACACACATCAGCCATACAATTGTAACAATGAAGATTTTACATTGAGTCAGCAATTATTAATACAACTGTATTAAAAAATATATATAAAGTACGAAGTAATTAAATAAAGTAATTTAATGTAAGGTAATTAAAATTTGGCTATATACATGTACTAAGAGGTCATATACAAAAATGACATAATAAACTTCGGAATAAAAACAGAATTACAATAAAACTGTTCGTATGACATTTCACAAAAAAGCGTTGAGATTGAGCTCTGGCGAATAATTCTAGGTAAAAGATAGCACAAGTGGACACTTTGATACTTGAAAATCTTTCGTCTCGTTAGAGTAGTAGCCCTATCTATATTTACCACAACTTGTGTCGTATTTCGTTGGTGAATATTAGACGCATATGTAAACTAGTTCTGAAGATAAGGTAGTGTATTCCGCGAAAAAGTTAAAGACGTAATCAGCCTCAAATCTAGACTGAAATTGATGTCTCTCAAACTCAGCCAAAGTGCCATATGTTACAACAGGTACAAAGTGGATCACATTTGACCACACAAATTCAACTTGTTTCTACCATGCACGAGAAAATACAAGAAATTGGTACAAAAAATAAACGGCCGTGTCAACAAGCGTAAACACGTGTGATGCGTTCTACCAACGTATGCTATGCGACATTACCGAACCATAGGCACAAGCCATGACGTTATCCCATGGCTGCAGCTGTTCAGCATTCAGATTCGTGAGCGTCGATATGTCACTCATACATCATGCAGTGATGTCATTTTCCTCTCCGAGTACAATACACACACAATGGAGAAACAGAAAACCCGTCGAAGCGGGCAGAGTTTTAAATTTCTTTGACAAGATATTCTTACATTCGTTTTATATGGCGATCTCACTATCAAAAAATACAATACATATGATGCTTTAGCAATCTTCTCTGCTGGAAAACGCGGAGGGGAGAGTTTACAAAATCCATCGATGTTGAGGCTGATTACATCTTTAAACACAAAAGTACATTTGTGTATTTTTCAATGCTGTTTGGACGTCATCCATGACAGGTCGGAAAGTATACCAATTATTGGCCATTCTCCCAATTATTGGCCAACAAGAAATAACATGTTGCTCTCATAGCACCTGGAAGACAATATCTAGAGGAAATATTCGACTGTTTTTTTAAATCATTTTGAAGTCTGCATAATTTGTTTTTATCTATACGTATTATACAAAATGCCTATTTTTTTTCAAAAAATATAAGAAAAGGCCTAACGTATGTCATAGAAGAAAACTACTCTTACATTTTTTCGATTTCAAAGAAGATCTATGTGTGGTACACCCATTTATTTTATACCTGTCATATTCGTTCTTGCCGGTTAGGTGTATTGTCGGCTTCTCTTGTCCAATCAGAAGCCGCCTTTGAGAAACTACTGTGGTGCACCCTGTACCCTATAGCCCGAATGGCATAGGGTACACCAGGGTGCGGGTGCACCACAGGTGCGTGCACATGCGTACGATGGCGTGACTTCTGAGTTCTGAGTTCCAAGAGCGCCAAGCTCAGAACTCTGTAGTGTCTCAAAGGGCGGCTTTTGATTGGACAAGAGCAGCCGAGTATACACCTGACGGGCAAGAACGAATATGACAGGTATAACATAAAATGAGTGTACCACACGTGCATCAAGGTGTTATGATAGAGTGTTAAGGTGTTACTACGGCGCGTTAAGATAATGCGTTAAGGCGTTAAGATTGAGCGTTGAGGCGTTAAGATTGGGCGTTAAGTCGGACGTTAAGGCGTAACGACAGGCGTTGACGGACGACTCTTCATTTCCATGGAATATCATGGAATATCATTATATGGAATATAAAAATCAGAGCTTCTGAGCTATTTCACCGGGACGTTGAAGAGTTAAGCTGAGCGTCTATAACCCATGGCCCTCTGGACACCACGCCCCCATTTCTACTGTTGCAGAGCCATGGCGGAGACCCATTCGTATGCGACTCGCATTTACAGCATGCGACCGTGGTTAATTCACTCATGGGTTACCGAGCAGTGGTCCATGTTTCGGGATGGCGACGACAACGAGGGGCGACGTCAGATCCTGAAAGAGTTCACAGAAGCGTTCCTCGATAGAGTCGACTCGATGGGGAGATGTGCATCACCCACCACCAAACCAAACCAGACTTAACCAAACACCTTCCTTCATACCCCTAAAATGCCTACTTTCGCTACTACGGCCAAATCGCGTATGCGCAGAATGATAAAACCGGAATAGACTCCAGTCCATTCGGACGTTCTCTCAAGAGAGCTTCAAACATACGCATGCACAGATAGACGCTATTTCCACCCCACACATCGAGTTGGACGCTCCCCCACGAAATCTTCACATTGATACCTCCGGCGGCCCATTCGGACCCAGAGTGGCCAACCTCGACCCCAAAACGGCCCTTCCGTTGTCCTATTCCCACAATTCCCTGTCTGCGCATGTGTAGAATGTTGAAAACGGACGACACACTAGTCTAGTCGGATGAACCCCCACAAATGCTACACTATGACACCTCCCACGCCCCATTCGTACCAACAGTGGACGCCAAAACATCTATGATTCATCATGGTTTAGATGTAAAGTCCGTGTTCCGCTTTTTATGGGTTCAAACCCAATCCTAAATTTCATACACCCACTAATCCACCCTGTCTCTCTCGGCAGGCCCCGAAAAGCCAGGGACCGATCTTAAACCCTCTAGACCTGATTGATAGAGGTTTTCTCTAATTTAGGGGTAAAGTCCTTGATTTGCTTTTTATAGGTTCAACCCCAATCCTAATTTTACATACACTCACCACCCCACCCTGCCTATCTCGGCACGCCCCAATTCACCTGGAAGCGATATTAGGGGTAAAGTCTGTGTTCCGCTTTTTATAGGTTCAAACCCATTCCTAATTTTACATGCACTCACCCATTATTTGATCGTTCTGTAGGAGCGCTTCACTTTGACACCTCACACGACCCCATCGGATCACTAGTGGCCTACCTAGACCCCAAAACGTCCACCCCAGCGCTACTTGCCCAATGCGTATAGTAACTTTGAAAAGAAATTCAACCAATCGCTTCGAGACCCCCCCTACCTCTCCCATCGTGTTCTACGTGGTGAGACGAGAAAATCAAGATACCACACCCCATACCGCAAATGTCCATGCGTGGGTTCCCGATTGGGGCTACACCCTAGCGCTGTATTGGTCTTTCCGCTGGTAGATAGATATATTAGGATATTTTCAGCCTTACCTAGTATGAGGTGAATCGTGGTGTAGCGTGCCTGATTCTGGCGGGAGCAACCCGGGTTCGAGTCCCACGGGGACCCTTTCCCTTCTCTCGCTATGGAGAAACTGAGGTTTCCCCACTTGCCATTTATGCTGGGCATAGTGCTGGCGATATTGTCGAGGACCCTGTTTGATGACGTGCGTTCCGGGAGATTAACATTGGAAGTCACTGGGGTCTTATGTAGTTGCCGATAACTCTTGCTGGGCCGTCACGTGATCAAAAATGACCTTTTCACCCGGATGTGACCTGTGACCCGAGTGTCACGTGACCGGATGTGACGTCATCGTGACCTCCCCGTGATTACCTCAATAAATTGTTCAAGCAGAGTTATCTCCCCGTAAATATGGGTCAATTTGATGTTATACTACTACTGAGGTATCAGACAGACAAAAAGACGGTATGACATCAAGTGATTTTACTTTTATTTGTCGATGCTCATCGAAACGGAATTAAATAATTACAGCTGTAGCTACAAAACACGGTGCATAGCAATAGACTTTGTGTATCAAGTCACCATAATAAATATTTCATCAAATTACAATACACATAAAAAGTGAAAGCATTCATTAAGATATTATCACTAAATATGGAGCGCAAATTATCCGGGGCTATACACAAGCTCTCTTGAAAATGCTATAATGTGAACAAAATATTGTCTTCGGGAGAGCGAAAACACGCTTCTCCAACACATTCACCATCGCAACATACATTGTAATTTTACGTTTATTGGATAGAAAAGGTAAGTGCGACATTGACTTAAACAGAGCTAACCCGGTCTGAATTAGCGAACTCTTACTTTCATCAATTATCTAGATCCTCCATACATTGGACAGAATGTTGCTCTAATAAGGCATTACATACTTTTGAGTGAATAAAAAATACACCTATCTCAAAACTCAACCAATCAGCATCGAACGATATATTGTCACATCTCTTCCTCAAAAACACCTGTTCAATGTCGCCATTGTAATAACCCTATCTTGCCTGGGCGATTTGGGGTGTACCGCAGCCTGGGGGGTGGGGTGGGGGCGGAAAATGCTCGCCCCCCCGCAATATATGTTCGCTATCGCTAAGGCTAGAGGGCTGAAACTTGCCACACTATATCTTTGGGTCAAGCTTTACAAGAAAATGTAAAAAAATCCTAAGATGGCCGCCATGATGACGTCACTGTGAGCATTTTTTGGACGATTTTCTGGTCAAAATCTTCGATTTTTTTTGATTTTTTATTACAGGTTTTGTATCACATGGGTGTATCACATTCCTTTTGGCTGCAGTGATGTGAGAAAATGTTTTACCCACTTTTCCGAACAGAAAAGCAACAATTTTGAAGAAATATGACGAGAACATCACTTTTTCTGGTACCCTCATGGCCGCCATTTTGAATTTACCTATGATCCTCTGCTCGTAAGGTTATGCAAATAGGCTCAAAACTACCCCAATATGATAACCTATAACGTCACGAATTTTCACCTCTCCATTTTTCGCTTTCTGGAGATATCGCAGAAAGTTTGGTAGGGGGGCATTTTGGCGGAAAGTCCCCCCCCCCCCGCGAGGCCAGGTAGGATTAATGCGATTGTAGTTTTGTAAAAATCGGGTTAAGAATGGTTTTAAGAATTTTCACATATTTTTAAAAGAGACAGACGGCATATTGACGCAAATTGATAGAGAGTAGTACAGTTCGATTAAATTCTTCAAAAGCAAGGTTTGAAACAATATGAGACAAGATACCTCCCAAGCAGACCCGAACTACGTTGTCATCTATATTGTACAGTGAACTGTTGTGCGTATATGTTATGCCTCATACAAAGTTTAGTGGTATATTACAGTGGACAAAGTAACAGAACTTTCCTTCTTTCAACATTTGTTAAACACCGTTTTGAGCGGTTAACGCAATTATATAATTTTAAAGCTTCTACTTAGTGAAGATGCTGAGCAGAATAACGGACACCACGCTGCACGAACTACAAATATATGCATTTGAGTGAATGGAGAAATACACCTATCTCACAACCAAGGTGCTCAGCTTCGAACGGAACATTGTCACATCTTCTCAAGAAACACGTCTCCAAGGACTGTTGTAGAGGTATATATATAACTTATACAATGAATCCATGAATTCTCTTTGGTCCTCACCCATGGTGTATTTCGTAAACCACATAATAGTATGGTGTATTTGATATACAACACGGCCGAACTTTTCTCGGATTGGGCCGAAGGAGGAGCAGCTCCAAACTCAAGATCGTCTGTTCATTAGGTAAACAGTTACATGATAAACACTCGGGAATATTTGCCATGCATTGTCTCGTGTCTTCGTGTAAGTATTACATACCGTACCACATGAATAACACCATAGTTCATGATTAGAGGTCACAGTGACCCCCATCTGACCGCCACATACTAATTTTATTTTCATGCAGCGAATATCACACGCTAAAAATATAACATGTTTGACGAAATGTATGTAGCAAAGAGCTATTAGATGAGAACGTATGTGGTCGTGACATTCTTAAAAACATCCCTTATCCATTCCTGCATGGTTTTGTTGATTTTACAAAATGGGGTTAAGGATCGATGATTTTTCCTTATAAGTAACATACGTTCAATTCCTATTCATAGCCCCTAATGCCCGCGAGGCAGCTTCAACGCTTTCCCTGTGAAACTCCATAGCAGAGTGAACCATATCAACAGCACCGGATTCCGTGAATCTTAATTGAATGTCGGGTCGCTTAAAGCACAGTGTTGTTACTAGTTTACAGAAACTTTTTAGTATACCTGCATCGTCCGAGTGTATCCTCATATATGATAATCCAAGCTCAACTACACCTTTGTCTACCACTGATGTTTGTGCTTCTGGCATATCAAAACACAGGGCTGATAACACTTCGCAGACGGACACGAAAATGGCAACTTGATCTTGCAGGCTATCCAATGATTGTGTGACCTGGTCTAACGCAGAAATAATAGTATCAACTGCACTGGATTCTTTTATTATCTTTTTTTGAATACCAGGCTGGTTATAACAGAGGCTCCTCAGCATCTTACAAAAGCTCCTCTGTACGGCTGTATTGTCTGCATGCCTCTGTGCAAATGATAACACGAGGTCAAGCGCACCTCTACCAACTATCAACATCTGTACATCTGGTAACTGATAAGCAAGGGCAGATAAAACGTCGCAGATAGAAACAAACAGGACGATCTGACCTACCTGAATGTTTGGAGATGTTTTTCTAAGATTCAAAGCAAGAATGACACTATCAACTACATCGGGTACCGCGAATTTTTGCTGAATATCGCGCTGACTAAAGCAGAGTCTCCTCAGCAGCCTGCAAAAGCACGACTGTACGGCTGCATTGTCCGTATGCGTCCTCATAAAGGACAAACCAAGCTCAACCGTACCTTTATCGACCACCGATATTTGTATTTGTGGCATTTTAAAGCAAAAGACAAATAACGCCTTAAAGACGCAAACGAATACCCCAATTTGGTCTGGGTGGTTCCTAAGAGATGACATGGCCAGACCCACACCCTGGTTGGCGAAAATATACTGACTAGCTTCGGGAGATTCATAGGCAAGAACCTTCAAGGCTATGAACGCTCTCGAATGAACCAGAACCGAAACTGGGAAAGCGTTCAAAGCACTTAAAATATGGCCCAAGCCACCTTGATCTATAACGGCCTGCTGGGTTATGGTATTATTATGACACAGAAATCCAAGGAAAGCACAACATACGTGCTGAACTTCATCGCAACCTCTGTGTAACGCCATAGCGGACAAACACAACTGCACTCCGTTCATCTCGGCCACGGAGTTTTGGATCTCTCTTATATTATGACAAACGTTTCTAAGAAGATCGAAAGCCTTTGCTAATAAAGCGGACTGCTCTATATGTACTTTAATTGTTTCTAGAATCAAGTGTAGGCCATTCTTTGCTATATAGCTCTGCACTTCTGCCAGTTCATAACAAATGTTTGCCAGCGACATTAAAGCAAGCTCCTGCAACTGAACTGATTTTGGATGGCATTTCATGGCATCTAAGGTCAGGTCAACTCCGTTATGTGCCCATATACTCTGCTGAACTAACTTCAGTCCAACACAAAGCTCGGAAATAGCTTCAAAACAATTTGACAAAACGTCTTCGTGTTCACCAAAACTTCGTATGACACCCATGATTGTTTCCAGAATTTGAATGTCAAAGAGATGTTGCTGGTACTCCTTGGCCAGATTTGAATCTTTCTCCCGGGTCTTTCGAATGAGATCTGTCATACTCTTCAGTCCTGTTGCGATGTCTATGGTTGCACTATTTTCTATTAAGTTGACAATCTTCTGCAGGTCCTGCATGTCGGTCTCATCTGATGAAACAATCATTCAATCCATATCAAACTCATGACATCGTGTAGGAGTCAGAATTTAAATTCAGTGCTCAGCCTTCTTCCAAAATAGAATGTTCGCGTCAATAATAGAAACAGCAAGCGTCAGATCCGAAATTCGATCGTCGTCCATAAAACAATTTTCGCGTCAATAATCGAAATACCTATTTCGGATGACAGTTAACACTAATTTCAAAATGTGTATGAAATAAAAATAAAACACAAGATGGTTTCCTACAAGAGAGCAACGGGTCAACCGTTTTCAACGGTGGCAGAAATATATCATGATGGTTGTATCACTGACAAATATTTTCAGAATTTTCAATTCGCTTTTAGAGTATAACGTATATAACGTATATAAGTCACAAGTCAGTTGATTTGAATACTATTCAGATGAAGAATGTGGTAGCTAATAAAAAAAGGATGGGCAGCTAAATTTGAGACATAGTAGCCACTGATCAACTCAAATCAAAATGCATCCCAGTAACAAGCCAGCCGTAGAATGCAGAGGCCCTCGCCTAGATGGAAAACTTTCAATTTGGATTCCAAAAAGCATTCAACACGCATCATGTGAATGCAATACAACGCATGCATGCATTTCGGCTGCAACTCTCCCCGGCTTACATGCATGTTGAACCTGTGTGCTTAATGGATGACGTGATATTAATCCTTGCCGGGGATCTGGCCTGTGCTAGATTTGCTCCAGAGAAGGGGCTTAATGTTTGTTTAAAGAGCCATAAAATCCACAAGAGTCCACAGTAAAAATTAACTGAGTTGTCCGGTGCCATCTATCAAAGTCTTATTAAGGAGTAGTTCCATCAGGTTATACAACTAAGGACCAGGTCAGAGTTTATGATCTACACTGGAAGAAGACCATCTAAGGCCAGCTAGATATATGATATAGGCCAGTCGCCACAGCTGCTCTCAGAATCTACATGTGTTACCAATTCGCTTGCTTGAATTTCATATCTGGATAATAGGAATGCAGCTAACGTTGTCGAAAACCTTTCAAGATAAAATGTACTGAAATGTATGAACGAAGAATAATGATTTCATGACATGCTAATGCTCAATGTTAATATATAAAAGGACTGTGAATAAATTTGTGATGTCAAAATACACTATAGAATTATTACCCATAAAGTTTACATTCAGCGCTTCCTCTATGTAAACGTCTAGTGCCAGCTGTTCACTAATGTTTGTGAGATGATCAGTTTGGTTTAAATTTCCCCAGGTTCAACAGTGTTGGAAAGCAGCTGTTTCCTCAACAATTGCATACCAAAATGCTGAATTGTTTTGGTCTAAAATACCGGAACTCACTGTGTAGCTAACACATGTATGTATGGAGCATCAGGTAGTCTTGTCTGGTATACACTTTAATCAAGTACCAAGTATTATCAGGTAGTGGCAAACCTGTCCTTTTTTCGTTTTCCAATATAGATACACTCACCCTTATATGCTCATTGTGGATCTTATATTGTTCTTAATTTCATCGAAAGCAAAACTGATTTCATGTGAGTGAGATACACATACCAGTACAAAGGGGTAATTCTACCGAAATGTATTCAAATCAAACATTATAATAAACTAGTCTGTTATAAAACATGAAATATATTATTATCTCTTCGTTCTATGCAAGAGAACTGTTCAAATATAGAGAGAAAGTGTGAATTTATCTTCTGAAAAAGTTGTGAGACAAAGATTTATCACAATTTCGGTAGAATTACCCAAAAACTCGAAGAGTGGAATTATCTCCATAACCAATGTAGACTGAATACTGACGCCTATAGTTTAATCAGCCCCACAGAATATTATTGTAGAAAGGAGATGGTACGATAAGGCGGGATTTAGGCCTGTACGTAGTGCGGTTGAAATCGAAAAAATAAAATGTCCTCAAAATAATTGTGTTTTAATGTAACGACAAGAAAAAATGTATGTATACGATATGCAAAAGTTCTCGTTTGCGTTATCATTGAAGTCATGACATGAAATTGAAATCCAATGCATGTGCTATTTCGTGAAAAAGGGTCTAAATCGAGTAATTCAAACACACATTTTGACACGGAGAACTCTTTGGACCAAAAAGATTTTCCAGCAGTGGGGATATAATGCCACCGCACATCAAGTTTTGATCCAAGCGATCCTTCATGTCTAAATGTACATTTAAATGACTCCAGTTAGATCAATTTTTCACGAAAAAGCACATGCCTCGGATTTCAGTTTCATGTCCTAACTACGAGCGAGAACATTCACATATTCTGTACGTATATTTTCTCTGGACGTTACACTAAAATCCAACAATTAATAGGACATTTTATTTTTTCGGTTTCAACCGCACCACGTATAGGCCAAAATCCCGCCTTATCGTATCATCTCCTTTGTTAAACGAGGATATACACTCTGGGAATTCATTTAGAAAATGAATAATGGCCAGTGATTAGGATTTTATGTTAAGTAAATCATCATGGCTCGCTGACAACCTTTCAAACTGTTTATCTCTTCTCTCTCGAAGGAAGCCATCTTGTGTTTTAATATTTTCATTTCATACATCTTTTGAATTGGTGCTAACTATCATACGAAACAGGACTTTCGATTATTGACGCGGAAATTCTCTTATGAACGACGGCTGAATATTGAATGTCGGATCTGCGGCTTGCTATTCTCCACATGTTGTCGGTATTTGTTATGTAGAAATGTAGCAGCTTTTATTTGATTCTGTTAATATAACACCGTCACACCTTGGCAGATGAAGATGAGAAATTCTTCAATTATACTATCATCCCAACAGTCAATTGTCGAGCGAGAATAATCGACTCTATTGTATAAATTCAAAAAGGAAAACTAAAGTTAGGTTTCATACCAGTAATTGTGCACTACATCGAACATATTCAGCGTAAGTCCGGAAAGGACTGAAAACGGGTATCGCCGAAACCGAAAATCTGACCGTGTGAACGAATATGGACTTACCAGGATCTCCAGGTGAAGACGGCGAAGATTCACTGTCCATATCGCTGGTCCTGAAAATTACCAAGAGAATATAAGCGCACTGTCATAGAACGATATAGGCGCTAACTTTTTCAAAGCTTTGTAGGCCTAAAACTTTGAAAACACTATCCAGCTAATTCAGAGAAAAATCGTGGTAATACTATATGTTATTAATCGATTGTTTTCGTATTGCCTTCGTATTGACCTGAGGGTCGCCGTATTGGCCCGAGGCCGCAGGCCGAGGGCCAATACGGCGACCCGAAGGTCAATACTAAGGCTATACGAAAACAATCGATTCATAATATTTTTATTAATTGACATTTACTGGCCGTGTTCTTGTTTTTCCGAGCTTGAGTGGCAGCATCCGTTTCTTGATCTGTAACAGGTTAATCGTTTTAAATCGTCTCCACATATCTCCTCAAGCTCTAAAATTCCACCCACGAACCCTTGAATAACACGCTCTGCGCTCGCCATCGCGCTGAACAAACAACACTGCTGTCGTCTGTTTCTCCAGTCGTCGGTCCTTACTGCTAGTTACGGCTGCACTCGTTGACCTCGGCCAATACAACATTCAACCCGGCCAATACAGCTTTCAACTCGGCCAATACAACTCGGCCAATACAAGTCGAGTTCGACATGACATATGGACAGGCCGTTTTACACTGTATTCGGGTAATAACATACACAGTCAATTAATAAATGTAGTTATATCACTGACGAACCGCTCATATATGACTTGTACATCCATATGGTGATGTTTGCCACTACACGAAAATCTTGATTTGAAATTATTTAACATCATCACTAAATGTGAGGTTAATATAACTGATATATTTGCAAAACTTTAAACAGACCTGTAAATATTAACATATGCGGATAAAATTTGCATGCTTTTAACATACACATCGTGACCCTGGTTTACGTATTGTGTTTCAATGGAAAGACAAATATAGACAAATGTATTTAAATGACAAGTCAACACAGAAAATATATGGATGATACTGTATTGCCTACTGTAGAAAATAAATATCGTTGCATCATCATTTGCCAGCATTTGTAAATGTGCATCATTTGCCATATATTTCACTTATATGCGCCATACATTTGCTATAATATTTACCATATGTGGACAATAGATATTGCAGCTTGGAGAGGCCCTTATGACACAGCACGACGTACACAATACAAAGATATCCAAATAATTATATTATGTGCAATTATATATGCTACACTGAGATATCAGGTGCAAATTAAACCGATTAATTTGCAGACTTTTAATATACGGGACGTGAGTTGATAAATATTTCGGTTATACCTTATACTGTGAGATATATACTTTGCAGGAAATTAAATGTAACAATACTATTCACCATATATTCTCTACTGTATGGAACAGTGGCTCATATAATTAATACATGAGCAAATTTATACTACATAGACAAATTTAATCAAACAAATGAATTTTATTAACTAAACATTCACCAAATAGCAAATATAATCTCACAGTTGAATAACATTTGATAGCGTGATACAGACAACTGAAGGTTATGGAAATGTAATCCTTTTATTCACAACGTTGCGACAGCCATGTGAATTATTATTGCATGCTTCAGTAAAATCAAAAGATATTTGCTGAAAATAGGTATTGTAATAGGTATGGTACCGTTAGTTCCACGATCCACTTCTATGCGGCGAATAGGTAACTGGCATCTGAATAAGTAACTGGGATGGTAGACACCTTTTGACGTGGTTTTGGTCACCAGACTTTGTACAATGTACATATATACCAGGACACACTATCTACATGATGGTGCCGTTATTTCCACGACCCACCACCAGGGGGCAAATAGGCAACGGGCATCTGAATGAGTAACTGCATGGGCTGATAGACATCCTTGCATGTTCTATAGAGCCACCACGCTTGGTACACTTATACTACGAGACAATTATACCTACATGATGGTACACTCATAAAATGCTAATGTTAGATTTAACATCTAAAGTGTTGGAGGAGGGAAAGCATTTAGAAAGTGTTGTATTTATCACATATAAGTGTTATATGCAACATCTTGAGCTATTGTATCCAACACTTAAATGTGGTGAATATAACACTTAAAAGTGGTGAATACAACACTTTCGAAGTGTTTTCCGTCCCCCAACACTTTAGATGTTAAATCTAACATTAGCGTTTTAAGAGTGTACCGTTCAGTAAAATCAAAAGATATTTGCTGAAAATAGGTATTGTAATTTAAACGTATCAGTTGCCTCACATAGCCGAAGCAGATTTTGAAAACATCTGATGACACCAGGATTGGGCAACTACATGTATGGTGAACGTTACCAAGATGGGCATGTAGATGCTAAACGTTAAAATATCACGGTTTTATCAAATTGCTAGTAAATGCTTATAGTTAACCAGTCATGGTCCTAGTATAAATAATTTAGGTAGCACTTCTCCTATCGAAACAGAATTTTTTAAGGGGTAAACTCCCACAGCACCCACATTGTTTGTTCGGAAAGTTAGCTGCCAGTTCACGATTCACAATTTGCTATTCGGTTGTGAAGCTAGATGCCAGTGCACAGTTCACGATTAAAGGTATTCTAGCGTCTGTAGACACCCTTCCATGCGGTTTACAGTCACCAAACTTGGTACACATTTACTACGAGACAACAGCTACATGATGGTACCGTTAGTTCCACGATCCGAATCGTGAACTGGCATCTGAATAAGTAACTGTGTTGGTAGACACCCTTGCAAGAAGTTTAGAGCCACCAAACAAACTTGCTACACATACACCTACCCGGTGGTACCGTTAGTTCCACGATCCACTTCTATGCGGCGAATAGGTAACTGGCATCTGAATAAGTAACTGGGATGGTAGACACCTTTTGACGTGGTTTTGGTCACCAGACTTTGTACAATGTACATATATACTAGGACACACTATCTACATGATGGTGCCGTTATTTCCACGACCCACCACCAGGGGGCAAATAGGCAACGGGCATCTGAATGAGTAACTGGGCTGATAGACATCCTTGCATGTTCTATAGAGCCACCACGCTTGGTACACTTATACTACGAGACAATTATACCTACATGATGGTACACTCTTAAAATGCTAATGTTAGATTTAACATCTAAAGTGTTGGAGGAGGGAAAGCATTTAGAAAGTGTTGTATTTATCACATATAAGTGTTATATGCAACATCTTGAGCTATTGTATCCAACACTTAAAAGTGGTGAATATAACACTCAAAAGTTTTCGTCATGACTCACTACCATCAATGGAAACTGTTGACCGCTCTCTTGCAAGTAGAAAACGTTCATGCCACGCGTGATTGAAATTGAACACATGACAGTTTCTTCGATTATTCATACGGAAATGCTAACTGTGGATGACGGCTGTATAATGAATGCTGGATCTGACGCCTATGTTATAGGTTTGTATGGTTTGAATATTTGTTTTAGCAGGTGAGATACCGGACCTGGAGAGCATTACCAGATTGATAGTAAGTGAAAGATCCCAAGACGTCAGAGCAGGACTGCAGAGAATGACAGACCTCCTTCGAAAGACACGGGAGAAAGATTCAAGCCTGGCCATAGTATACCAACAACATCTCTTTGACATTCATATTCTGGAAACAATCATGACTGCCGTAAACAGTTTTTGTGACAATGAAGATGTTTTGGCAAATTGTTTTGAATGTATTTCTGAGCTCTGCGTTGGGCTGAAGGTATTTCAGCAAAGTGTATGGGTGAATAATTGAGTTGACCTGATCTTAGATGCTATGAAATTCCATCCAAATTCAGTTCCTTTGCAGAAGCAGGCGCTTGTATCGCTGGCAAGCATATGTTATGACCTGCCGGAAGTCCAGAGCTATATTAAAGGAAAGAACGGCTTACAGTTAATTCTAGATACCACTGAAGTACATTTGAAACACTTTTCTTTAGTGGCAAAGGCTTTCGATCTCCTCAGAAATATTTGTCTTAATGTTAGAGAGATCCAGAATTCCATTGCGGAAAAGAAGGGAGTGCAGTTGTGTTTGTCTGCTATGGCATTACACAGAGGTTGCGACGAAGTCCAGCACGCCTGCTGTGCTTTCTTTGAATTTCTGTGTTATAATAATACCACAACCCAGAAGGCCGTTATAGATCAAGGTGGCTTGGGCCATATTTTAAGTGCTTTAGACGGCTTTCCCAGCTTCGGTTCTGGTTCAATCGAGGGCGTTCATGGCCTTGTAGGTTCTTGCCTATGAATCTCTCGAAGCTAGACAGTATATATTCGCCAACCAGGGTGTGGATCTGGCCATGTTATCTCTTAGGAACCACCCAGACCAAATTGAGGTGTTCGTTTCTGTCTTTGACGCGTTATCTGTCTTTTGCTTTAAAATGCCACAAACACAAATGTCGGTGGTCAACAAAGGTATGGTTGAGCTTGGTTTATCTTTTATGAGGACACATACTGACAATGCAACCGTACAGACGCGCTTTTGTAGGCTGCTGAGGAGCCTTTGCTATGGCCAGCGCGATATTCAGCAAAAATTCGCGGTACCCGATGTAGTTGATAGTGTCATTGCCGCTTTGAACCTTACAAAAACATCTCTAAACTGTGAGGTAGATCAGATCGTCTTATTTGTTTCTATCTGTGACGTTTTATCTGTCCTTTCTTATCAGTTACCCGATGCACAGATGTTGATAGTTGGTAGCGGTGCGCTTGACCTCGTATTATCATTTGCACAGAGACATACGGACAATGCAGCCGTACAGACGAGCTTTTGTAGGCTGCTGAAGTACCTCTGTTATAAACAGCCTGGTATTCAGAAAAAAATAATAAAAGAATCCAGTGCAGTTGATACTATTATTTCTGCGTTAGACCAGGCCACACAATCATTGGATAGCCAGAAGGATCAAGTTGCCATTTTCGTTTCCGTCTGCGAAGTGGTATCAGCCCTGTGTTTTGGTATGCCAGAAGCACAAACATCAATGGTAGGCAAAGGTGTAGTTGAGCTTGGATTATCATATATGAGGATACACTCGGACGATGTTGGTATACTAAAAAGTTTCTGTAAATTAGTAACAACACTGTGCTTTAAGCGGCCCGACATTCAATTAAGATTCACTGAGTCCGGTGCTGTTAATATGATTCACTCCGCTATGGAGTTTCACAGGGAAAACGATGGTGTTGAGGAAACTGCCTCGCGGGCATTAAGGGCTATGAATAGGAATTGAACGTATGTTACTTATAAGGAAATATCATCGATCCTTAACCCCATATTGTAAAATCAACAAAACCATGCAGGAATTGATAAGGGATGTTTTTACCTGCGGCACGCAGGTCTACGGGAGGCTCGCGTTGTTGTTCTTCTTCTTGTTGTTCTTGTTCTTGTGACTTTTTGAAATGCGCATGCGCTAAGAGAGTGTGATCTCTGCCACACTTTTCTTTTCAACCTCCGATCTCACATGACACCACTGTCTTCAAGCGCGTTTGAATTCATTTGCAACTATATTCGGTGGAATGAATTATTGCTTCGTTGATTTCCGTTCAGACTTCAATTCTCTTACGTCAGTCGCTTAAAAGCTGTCGGTCGTCACATCAGTCACTGTCTTCAGATATTACCATTTTCATTGAACAGTATGCAGATGTCTACACAATTTAAGATCCTTGGATTTCTTATATACCAAAGAAGATGAGCCGCAACCTTGTCGGTGGTTCAGCTAATTTGCATACAGTCCCAGGCGACTGTCTTAGAAAGTAGAAAAATAAGTTCACTACTTCTAGTAATCATTTTATCTACCCAATCTAGATAATTCACAAATTGGTGAAGAAGTAGACAAGTAACGCATTGCCATTATCATTAACATCGGATAATACTTGGTATCAAATTATAGATCATGCATCATAAAAACGCAATAATTACGTTTCAGAATTAAGGGAACAACTCACCAACTTTCGCCGAATAAAGATGTTTAACTTATAGAAATGACAATTTGGTATGATGTTTAACTTTACCCCCAAGCAATTCGCATATATGAAAATATGTTTTGAAAGGAAGAATAATTTAACCCTCTGTGGGAATCGAAACAATGACCCTCCAATCCCTGGAGTTGCACTTACTGTCTTAGCTATACCGACTCATTAATAATACTCAAAACTGACTTTATGCGCAACTGGTTTTAAATACAGAAATGACTATTTAGTATTTAATGAGTTAGACAACCCTGTGAGCGAGCAATACATCATAGTTGTGCAGTTATATTGTGGACTTTCGGTTACGCGCATGAAATTTGGCGCATAGCTGTTTTGAATGATCCTCTTTCGAAACACTCTATCCTCATTCTCGCAAGCCAGGGCCTTGCTTCGCTGGTATTGATGTTCCCGTCCTCTTTGGCACTCAGACGCCTTTTAGATTAAAGTCTGTCCATTTTAATTAGTCGTCTACTTTGGAGCTTGTCAAAAATCAATAGTTAACCCTGCAACAATTTTCTTTTTTGCAGCGTGTATATAACAAACTGAACTCTACAAAATGACTGCCATTTCTCTGTGATATCGATAATATATCACACTTGAAATAACTTTGTAATTCTCGCTATATAATACTCCAGTACAGTTGTTTATGTACCGGGCCTCAATTACATAGGGATACGTCATAATTTTCTTCATGCTCACTGGTACAAAGGTCATTGACGCCGAATACAGTAATAACAGGCGGTCCGTGGGAGTGTCGCTTGTATCCCATGTCCAGTGAAATTGCCGAATGATAAACCGCACGCACCTCTATGACCGTACTCGGCATTGTTGACCTTTGTGCTGGACAACACGAATACATTATGACGTCTCCCTATGTAATTGAGTCCCGGTACATGAAACAAGTGTACTGGAGTTTTATATGGGGAGAATTACAAAGTTATTTCAATCGTGATATATTATCGATATCACGGAGAAAGGTAGTCATTTTGTAGAGTTCTGTTTGTTCTACACGATGCAATAAAGAAAATTTATGCAGAGTTAACTGTTGACTATTGACAAGCTCCAAAGTAGACGACTAATTAAAATGGACAGACTATAGCAAAAATCACTCTCGTAAATTCAATACTTATGTGTATCAGCAGACAATGGGCAGAAACATATTGCATTTGACATCATTCTCTCAAGTCAGAGCCCATTTCTGCTAGAATTTACTGGTTATACACTTCACAATTTGTGTTACTTTGTCAATCAGTTTTACGAATGAAATTACGTCATATATTAGCAGATACTGACCATAAAAGCGATCTATTTGACCTCGTTGTCAAAAGCTAGGACCTTGATTTCCTTGAGAGTTTTTTAAATTTATTTTGATACCTTTCATATTGACTTGGAAGTCATTTTCGCGAATGCAATAATTTGATGTACCAAAAGATAACAACGAGAATTCGACATGATTCTCTTATACACACAGACCTTGTTTAGTGAACTAACCCTGGAATTTCGCACTTAAATCACCTCCCGAATGACTTAATGACAAACATATTCGCGAATTGATTATAGGGCGATATCCATAGATACTGACAACAAATGTTTCTTATTTGCAGAATTTGACTTAAAAAAAAAAAATTAATAAAATTATCAACCTTCGAAAAGGCTTGACCAAACATGTCGGATGAGGTGATATCTCCTAAGGATGAAATAGGTAATCATTTGTATAGAAGGAGCAAACCATGTATTGATATTGGCTTGCTGCATGGAAAAGAGTGTCAAGGTACCGTATTTAGTTTGCAGATGATAACGCACATAAATGCAGAAACTTAATTTATTATTCTAATCGAATATCAAGACTGTCACAGGCCTCAATTTGAATCGTGAAAAATGTCATTATGCCTCTTGAACAGTTCGATAAAGCCTTCAACCCCATTCCATAGTTTCACAGATCAAAGTGATAGACCTGATAATAAATTCATTGAAAATTAACTTTGACGGAAATATAAATTTTCCATTTTGCTCGGCAAAGTAAGCGGGAAGGGAGACTGAAGAGCGTAGATGTTCGCGCTATGACTAAATCCTTGAAATTTGTTTGGATTTCCAAATATTTGAAAGCCTTTTTGATTTGCAAAAATCAACGGCTGAACGGAATGTTTTGAAACTTGGAATTCACGATACTTGTACCAAGACATTGCCAAAGCGATTATTGTGACTTCGTCTGTCAATTCAGTATAGACGGCACGGACCAGTCAACATCGTCGGATTTTGAACGAGGAAAGCGAATATATATATTGTGTCAAATCTATTAGTCAATTCCTGCAATTGTGGGTTAGAAGTTGAAAATTACTTCCCTTGGCATGAAAACACTTGCAGATGGCGCTTTTTTCTACAATTACCACTACCTCCGCTGATATGTCTTTCACTGTATTATTGCCACTGCCGCAGGTTTTGACTACAATGTAGTCATTTCTCACTTGTTAAGAATATCACGACCACATACGTTCTCATCTAATAGCACTTTACTACATACATTTCGTCAAACATGTTATATTTTTTGCGTGTGATATTCGCTGCATGAAAATAAAATTAGTATGTGGCGGTCAGATGGGAGTCACAGTGACCTCTAATCATGAAGTCACTGTGACCTCTAATCATGCACTATGATGTTATTAATATGGTACGGTATGCAATACTTACACGATGACACGACACATTGTATTGTATTTATTCACATTCACACCCGTCTCGGGTCAAGTGCACATATAGAGAGTATACAGACAAGACATGTGTATATATGAGGACGGTTAACAACGTAGTTTGGACTAGCTATAGGTAATATCACAAAACTACTTTCTATATGATGTAACCTAGAGACAGCACAATCTAACACTTAAGCACTATAACAAATAACATAATCTGCAAACATTTCAACTACTCAAACCACATGCTTAAGCACTATAAGTCTATATGTAAGACTTGTTTGTCCATGGTATATATATGGACGTCTCACATGCTGTAAGACATGTTGGTATCGTGACGTTGATTTGTCTACGAAACTATCTTACATGTTTTCGGGAGTGGACTCGGGTGTGTTAACATGACTGTATTACATGTACTGCTCAACTCAGGAACTCAGACAAACACAGTATATGTGATATGGATGAAATATGTTTTAATCAATCAATCCATATCAATTTTGTGTATAATATTGCAGATAAATGAGATGCTTTCAATTTTGGTACTTTGATAATTTCGTAATAATTTTAGTCTGCCCGAAAATGACATGCCTGGTGGGCTGTCATCATGCTCTGGGTACAGCCAGAGCATGGCTAAAAATGACATGCCTGGTGGGCTGTCATCATGCTCTGGAAACAGCCGGAGCATGGCTCTATAATGTTGGTTTGGGAAGAACATGACTGCAGTACCTGTTTACAAAAGATAAAGATGCAGACTGCAGCTCATGTCTTCCCTCAGTGGCAGTTGGAACAGAAGAGAGCATGCACATATATACTTTGCATGATAAATACATAAGATTGTTGACACGTGGAACATACCTCGCCACAACACAATACCAAAATAATCTTTGACACACTAAATATCTATGAAAAACCCAGCCACTGCATCAATGTCATATTTTGGACCATATGTCGATATGACACAAACAGATATAAGGAGATCAAGGAGAAAGGGCGTATGTTCTCAAATACTCTAGGAAATAGTGATGTGGCGATGAAGCATATCCATCGTGTCAACAAACACATATATGTTAGATCAGTTGACCAAAAAGGCAAATTAAGTATTCAAATACTCTTACTTGAAATTATTTAAATCTGTTAATGTTTATAATTAACAAATCAAATCTTTAGTTTGAATGTAGTATAAACATTAACTCAAAAGGATCTATGACAAACAATGTATTGAGATCTGCTGTGTCATTAAATACCCTAAAACAACAGAGTTAGGCAGGCAATGCCTCCATGGAACAACACACATTACAAAGGGAGAATTCAAATCCCCTCTGAGCCTAAAATATAACTTAGAATAAACCTAAACACTGATCGACGCATGGTAAAGCAAGTTACCAACACCCAGCAGCTAGTAACAAACATCACCAAACAGTGCAAGATTCGTCTCTAAAATTTAGATTATGCTCAAATATATGACACCCGTTAAAAACAAAGCACTACAAGTTTCAAATAACTTTGCAGCTAAATCTGCCTAGTTAACACAGCAAAATCTCAACACACCGTTGCACTAAACTCTTAACAAGTCAGTTGCAAATACTGTTTAACTCAACTTGAAAATAAGTAAACTTCTCTCACCTGTTTACAAAAGATAAAGATGCAGACTGCAGCTCATGTCTTCCCTCAGTGGCAGTTGGAACAGAAGAGAACAATATACCATGTGCTCAGTAGTTTTGAAGGCAAAATCACATGACCTCTATGTAAACTGATGGGGCTCTCCCGGGGCTCTGTACAGGGGGAGACCCATATATCTACTTTAAACTAGTAAACAATCAGAGACTAAACTGATCAGTCTCTGAGGGGTTACATATACACAATCTCAGGGGAGCCACTCTGTTTCATAACACCTGGGACGAATATTAAATATTATCTATACTCGTCCCAGATAACACTTAATACGGCTTACACGGTGGATTATGGGGCGGCCATAGAGGTGAAAGCGGTAGAACAAAATTTTCCAAGTTGTTTGGAGACAGTACCGCCAGCTGACATCATAAATATCATCTGTGAATGTATGTCGAGCAGATGGAACCTCGGACATACATCATCCACAGCTTTTAGTAATTTTCCACGGAGATCAGTCCATCTGGGGCACTCCATCAAAAAGTGAAATTCGTCTCCGATTTGTTCACTCCCAGAGGCCCGGCACCAATGACAAAAACGCCTATCTTTAGTAGTGAAAGGCACTGTATATCTACCAGTCTCAATTTCAAGTTTGTGATTGCTGGTGCGAAGTTTGGCAATACTGGAATAATATCTAATAAATAATCTTCCAAAATAAATGTAGACTTGCATTGCTTGTATATGAGAAGCTTGCCCCTACTGTTACCAAGATTTGAGTCGAGGGTCGTCTTCCAGAAATCATCGTATCGTGTCTGCAGTTTTTGCCTAATGAGCGCAGTTTGGCCGTTATGGTCATTCAATATTCCTAACTCGTTCAATATTACGTTTTTAAGTTTAATCCATGACATATACCCATCCTTGCTAAGGCGGTCCGATTCTTCATATGCAGCATTTAACAAATTATTGCTGCTCTGCTTTATATGGTCATGATAATTCAGCATGGCAATGGTGATCTCAATGCCAAAAGGATATCGTGCGAGGTCACCGCGTACTGCCGCATTGGCAGCATTTCTATTAACACCAAGGGTGTACTTACCGAACTGCAAATTCAATTTCTCACAGGGCAGCTGATCGATAAACCTCTCTAGGCCGAATGATTTATGCACTTGACGCGCGTTAATACCCCCAAAAGCCCAAATTTCGGACCCATAGGTCAAGATGGGTCTGATCAGCTGGTCGAACAATTTAAGGCTTGTGGGGACACCAAGTTCCCCGTCCCTCATCAAGGAGCGAAGTTTATATAAGGCCTGCAATCCCCTGTCATGTAGATTCTTCATAGCGGGTGACCAAGTGCCGGAAGAGTTAAAGATTATAGGGACACCCTAGTTCAAGTTTCAAGTTTCCTAAGTTCCCTAGTTCCAAGTTCCCAAGTTTCAAGTTCCAGCTCCGTAGTTCCAAGCTCCAGTTCCCCCAAGCTCCAGTTCCCTCAAGCTTCGCCTCCAAAGTTCAAAAGCTACAGTTCAAAAGCTCACAGACCCAAAGCTCCCAGATATGATACACATCTGGCTTTTTAAGAGGCATAACACATATGCCATTGTCAATCAGCCCTTATTATAATGTTACTTATTATAATGTTACTGTCTAGCCTCTTCAACACATGTTTTGAATTGTTGTGGAGCTCACTGATTATAGATTACAGATTAAATAAGCCACATCTAACACCTACTGGAACCAATTTTGGGGGGGGGGGATTACAAGTTTGTGAAAACATCCTTCAGGATAGCACGGCCATGAAAAATAACTTTCAATGGAAGAAAGTCCTGTCCATCCTCTGTAGAGGAACTTAGATTACACACTTCCATCTTATAATTTTACAATCGATCAGTTTCTTTTCTCGTGAAACTTCGCTGGGATAGCCATGAGGTCACAGAAAGTGACCAACCTTCTCTCTCAAATTCAAATGCCCATCGTATCAGATTTTTGAAAGTTCGGAAGACCATGAATACGCGTCAGGATAGCTGTGGGATCAGGGAAAGTAAGTGAAGAGTAAAGGGGGTACATTACCATGCCTTTATGCAGAAATATTTGGATGATTTGCTAAATATTCTGTTGAAACAGAACTTTTTGAGCTATGTGTGTACTAACAAATGTAATATCGTGGTATGATTGGACTGGGGCTATTCGGTATTGCTGATGAGACGCGACTAAACTTTCTTTTACAAACATGACAAATGCGACCGGTCATCAGATTTCTTGTATTCATCATATACCCGTCTTGTTCCCCTGATGATTCTGACTGTCGCACTGACCCTCTTGATCACCAGATACCCCATATAAATCGAATTACCGCGGTTCACTTACACATCAGCAGCCAAAATTAGAGGTATGTATGAATGGACGGCAATTAGTTTCATTTCAAAGATTTCTCAGTTATGTAATTCATATAATCGTCAGCATTGTTTCGATTTTTTACCCCTCGGTCAAAATTTGATCGAAAGATAGTGTTGTCGTCATATATGTCCGTCCGTCCGCCCATCACACCTTTCTCGTTACCCAGATATCTTTAGAATGGCTTACCCTAGGCACACCACACTTGCAGTGCACATCCATATGCTCGTGAACCAGAACCCTGTTGGTTGGAAATTTTGGCGGCTATCTTTAATCTATGCGAGACCATCATAGCTTTCTCATTTCCAAGATATCGTTAGAACGACTTAACCTAGGCTCACCAGTGCACATCGATATGCTCGTGACCCAGAACCCGAATGAATCTGGATCAGATTAATTGGACACCTTGGCGGCCATCTTTAATTTATGCGAAACCGTTAATCTTGTGTATCTCGGGTACCTTTTCGCTGTTCAGTGTGAAACTTGGCATAGATTATCAATGCATCAAGGAACTTTGAAGGAATGACCAAATCAGTTTCCCTGATTCGGTGGAAACCTTGGCGGCCATCTTTAATTTATGCAAAATCTCAAATGATATATATCTCTAATACCATTGAAGTGTTCTATATGAAACTTGGTATACAGCGTCGATGTATAAAGAGAGTCGCAACGAATAACCACATCAGTTCCTCTGAGTGGTGGGAAGGATGGACGGCCAGCTTTAATTCATGCAAAATCATCAATGATCTCTATCTCTGATAACGTTCAAGTGCTCGATGTAAAATGTGGTATACATGTACATCATCGATGCATCAAGAGACTTACGATAAATGACAGTTATGGTTTCTGTGATTGGGCGGAAACCTTGGTGGCCATCTTTAATTTATGCAAAATCTTTAATGATGTATATCTCTGATACCATTTCAGTGTTCTATACGAAACTTGGTATATAGCACCGATGTATCAAGAGACTTGCAGTGGATAATCACATCAGCTCCTCTGAGTGGCTGGACGGATGGGTGGCCATCTCTAATTTGTGCGAAATCATGAATGATCTCTATCATTGATACTCTGATCTCGATGTAAAATTTGGTATACATCATCGATGCGTCAAGAAACTTACGATGAATGACAGATCTGGTTTCTTTGATTGGGTGGAAATCTTGGCGGCCGCCTTTAGAGTCAGGGAAACTTACTTTGATAAGTTTGTGCTTCCGCCTGTTTGGCGGTAGACATTTGGTAAGCAGGCCAAACACGTTTAATGACTTCAACGACCGAATCTCGCCGAAAAGTTCAAAAGACCACCCCTCATAGAGAAAATCAAAACAATGCCAACGAATGATAATATGAATCACAGACTTGCGACATCTTTGAAATGAAACGAAATGTAATTATTTTGGAAGATAATAAATTTATTCGAATTAAATGTTGTCAACAGGATTGAGCGGTGATTGAGATTTCACTGGCACTATGACTGAATTATTATAGGACTTAGTATAGGTTATGACTGATTTGTTCAACACTCTAAGGCCGAATGCACTTGACTGAATTTTCTTCGGTAAATGTGATCAAATTACAGAAGACCATTGCGAGTATTTGTTATCTCTTATAGCCTTGTGCGTTCTTGGTGTTGAATACAAATAAAGCTGAAGGTTAAAACAATCTTTCATGAATATTTCATCTATCAGAGAAAATATGGGCATTTGTCCCGGCTTAATGTCATATGATTGAACATAGATGAAGTCACTGAATAGCCCCAGTCCAACCGTCCACGACATGCTTACATAACTCAAAATGTTTTCTTTATTCAGTAAATCATCCTATCATTGCTTCATAAGCGCATGGTAATGTACCTCCTCTACTCCCCAGATTCCATAGCTGCATGTCACCCCCCTGATCCCAAAAATCTTTTAGATTGGCTTTTTTAGTTAAAGAGCGCAGGGGCTCAGTTCCTGTGACCCATAGATATTCTGGAGAGTTTCATGACCTCTTGACCACAACTGGGTGGGTGAGTGAGTGAGTGAGTGAGTGAGTGAGTGAAAAAGATTTAACGTCGTTTTCAACAATGTTTCAGCCATATCACGTGCCTATATGTGCCAGAACATGAAAGTGCTTACAGTCCCTATTATCCTGGACGCTGATCACACTTTGTTTTCAACAATGTTTTAGTCATATCACGTGCCTATTTGTGCCAGAACATGAGAGTGCTTACAGTCCCTATTATCCTGGACACTGATCAGCCCAGTCAGTGCAGCACCCGGTCACCCATCCAAGTATTGACCGGGCTCAACATTGCTTAACTTCGGTAATCTGACGAGAACCGGTGTGCCCAGCGTGATACGCAGTCATATAAGTGAAGAAAACAATTAATATACAGCAAGATTGGAGCTGTGGAGCTTCAGAGCCAGGAGCTTGGTCGCTGGACCTTTGAAGAATAGTTTTCCTGTAATTTATGACAGTCCCAGCAGTGGCTGATTTCAAGTGATATATGGTGCTGATATAGCTATAGAGTTATGTTGACCTTTCTGTTTATCAAGGTGCTGGGGCAACTTGACATAAACTTGATATCTCATGTGCAGCTTGAAGCCTCCACATGATGAGGCAGTATTTATGCAATTTCACTCCACAAACTGATATATCCAGATTTATATGGAGTAGATTATCTTGGGGAACTTGGAAAACAGAATAAACAGGAAGGGAGATAACGTTTGTATTAAACACTAATCATTTGCTATGATAATCCTGATCAAACACCATTGGAAATCATAATATCTCAAGGCAATGCTTGAGTAGTAACATTCAGACTATTTCTTCTGATACATTCGAACAATAATGAACCTAAGCAAATTAAATATTGGCCCCCTAATTAGAAACAAATGGCACAGGCAAACCATTGAACAAATTACGCAGTCTTCCTTTACAGGGATGTGGTTCGGCAGGCCATGGAAAGATATTTGCAGGGCGACTCTAGCAGAGGTATATTGATATTTTATATTACACTCTTAAAATGAAAGTGTTATACTTAGTATTATAAACGATGAACGAGGGAAAACACGGTATCAAAGGTTATTAAACATAACTCTCGTAGAAAGTGTTGAAAGATAGTGTTATATACATTATATAGTGCTGTATCAGGAGCAATACTTGTAACACTGTATAGGTGTTATATTCCAAACATAATATTGCTCCTGACACAGCCATATAATGTTGGATATAATATATTAATATAATATATATATATATATATATATATATATATATCCGTTTGGCGGTAGGCTCATCAAACAGGCTGAACATGTGACGGTTTCAGCGAATGAACCTCGCCAAGAAATATTATGAAGTTGCGCATCTGAAAACCCCTCGGCTCAGGGCGCCAGCCATTCATAATATATTCAGTTTGAACCAAGATGTCAGGAACACCTGACAAATATACAGATTATCAAAAATTTTCCAATTAGAAATGGCCCATAAGGTTTCCGTCCAATCAGAGAAACCGGTATTCATTACATAAATCTCTTGAATCATCGATGATGTACATGTATACCAAGTTTCGTACAGAACACTTAAATGATATCACAGATATACATCATTAAAGATTTTGCATCAATTAAAGACGGTAGCCAAAATTTCCGCCCAGTCAAAGAAACCAGATCTGTCATTCATCGTAAGTCTCTTGATGCATCGTGATGTATACCACATTTTACATCGAGCACTTGAACGTTATCAGAGATAGAGACCATTGATGATTTTGAATAAATTAAAGATGGCCGCCCATCCTTCCCACCACTCAGAGGAACTGATGTGGTTATTCATTAAGACTCTCTTGATACATCGACGCTGTTTCATATAGAACACTTAACTGGTATTAGAGATATATATCATTTGAGATTTTGCATAAATTAAAGATGGCTGCCAAGGTTTCCACTGAATCAGGGAAACTGGTTTGGTCATTCCTTCGAAGTTTCTTGATGCATTGATAATCTATACCAAGTATCACACTGAACAGCGAAATGGTACCCGAGCTAGGTACACAAGATTAACGGTTTCGCATAAATTAAAGATGACCGCCAAGGTTTCCAACCAATCGGGTCCAGATTCATTCGGATTCTGGGTCACGAGCATATGGATGTGCACGGCAAGTTTGGTGTGCCTAGGTTAATTCGTTCTAACGATATCTTGGTAATGAGAAAGCTATGATGGCCTCGCATAAATTAAAGATAGCTGCCAAAGATTCCAATCAATCGGGTCCAGATTCAATAGGGTTCTGGTTCACGAGCATATGAGTGTGCACTGCAATTTTGGTGTGCCTAGGGTAAGCTGTTCTAAAGATATCTGGGTAACGACAAAGGTGTGATGGACGGACGGACGTATATGACGACAAGACTATCCTTTGGCCGAGGGGTAAAAAATCTAAACAATGCTGACGATTATATGAATTACATAACTGAGAAATCTTTAAAATGAAACTAATTGCCGTCCATTCATACATACCTCTAATTTTGGCTGCTGATGTGTAAGTGAATCGCGGTAATTCGATATATATGGGGTATCTAGTGATCAAGAGGGTCAATGCGACAGTCCGAATCATCAGGGGAACGAGACGGGTATTTGATGAATACAAGAAATCTGATCGGTCGCATTTGTGATGTTTGTAAGAGAAAGTTCAGTCGCATATCATCGGCTTATTGCCGATGTGTTGACCGAATAGCCCCAGTCCAATCATACCACGATATTTCATTTGTTAGTACACACATAGCTCAAAAAGTTCTGTTTCAACAGAATATTTAGCAAATCATCCAATTATTTCTGCATAAAGGCATGGTAATGTACCCCCTCTACTCCCCACTTACTTTCCTTGATCCCACAGCTATCCTGGCGCATATTCAAGGTCTTCCGACCTTCAAAAATCTGATACGATGGGCATTTGAATTTGAGAGAGAAGAAGGATGGTCACTTTCTGTGAGCGAAGTTTCACGACAAAAGAAACAGATCGATTTTAAAATTATAAGACGGAAGTGTGTAATCTAGGTTCCTCTACAGAAGAAGCACAGGACTTCCTTCCATTTAAAGTTATTTTCCATGGCCGATCTGTGCTATCCTGAAGGATGTTTTCACAAACTTCTAATCCCCCCAAAAAATTGGTTCCAGTAGGTGTTAGATGCGGCTTATTTAATCTGTAATCTATAATCAGTGAGCTCCACAACAGTTGAAGAGGCTAGACAGTGATAAGTAACATTATAATAAGGGCTGATTGACAATGGCAATTATGCCTCTTAAACAACCAGGTGTGTATCATATCTGGGAACTTTGGGTCTGGGAGCTTTTGAACTGTAGCTTTTGAACTTTGGAGGCGAAGCTTGGGGGAACTGGAGCTTGAGGGAACTGGAGCTTGGAACTACGGAGCTGGAACTCGAAACTTGGGAACTTGGAACTAGGGAACTTAGGAAACTTGAAACTTGAACTAGGGTGTCCCTACATAGTTTCGATAACATTGAAAAATTTGCCCTTCACACAATGTATGCCAAATATTATCGAGTGTTTATCATGTAACTGTTTATCTAATGAACAGACGATCTTGAGTGTGGAGTTGCTCCTCCTTCGGCCCAATCCGAGAAAAGTTCGGCCGTGTTGTATATCAAATACACCATACTATTATGTGGTTTACGAAATACACCATGGGTGAGGACCAAAGAGAATTCATGGATTCTTTGTATAAGTTATATATATACCTCTAGAACAGTCCTTGGAGACGCGTTTTTTGAGAAGATATCACAATGTTTCGTTCTAAGCTGATCACCTTAGTTGTGAGATAGGTGTATTGTTCCATTCACTCAAATGCATATATTTGTAGTTCGTGCAGCGTGGTGTCCGTTATTCTGCTCAGTATCTGCACTAAGTAGATGCTTTAAAATTATATAATTGCGTTAACCGCTCAGAACGGTGCTTAACAAATGTTGAACGACGGAATGATCTGTTACTTTGTTTGTATGTGGCATAATATATACGCACAACAGTTCACTGTACAATAGATGACAACGTAGTTCGGGTCTGCATGGAAGGTGTCTTGTTACATATTGTTTCAAACCTTGCTTTTGAAGAATTTAATAGATCTGTACTACTGTCTATCAGTTTGCATCAGTCTCTCTCTGATAAAAATATGTGAAAATTATGAAAACCATTATTAACCCGATTTTCACGAAACTACATCCCGCGTAATACACATTTGCGTACACCTCGCCATCCATAAGATGGCTTGCGAATCGTGTGTCTCCATTATTGCGGAGCGATATCCGGTACTTTACCGGATTCTGTTCGGCCTTCATCCGGCGGAGAACAGACTCGAGAAATCTGATATATTACAGGTTTTCATACCACTTCTGACACAGATATTGCCTGGGCTTACACAATATATAGGTATCATCCAAGAGGTGTGGTGGATCTGAAATTATGAACAAGTAGTTCATCACATGACTCGAAAATGGCGAGTTACGTTGGGGTTACGTCGGTAAACTTTAGCTGATTGGCTGATGAAGTCACCTGGTAATGATTTCTGGACATCCCCTCTTGCAGTTGCCGAAAGTAGGCTGAACATGGATACACACGATCCCAGGGTCAGTCTTACCGCGTATAGATGACCGAGATGGTTACAGGTTGGCGTAATACAATGGCGACATGGGTATGATGCATTTTATAAATTGACGACTTGACAGGACCGCGTATATGTTTGCTCTACCTAAATACTTGAACAAGTGGGTTTTTTTGATCGGTTGAGTTTTGAGACAGGTGTATTTTTTATATTCATTCAAAAGTATGTAATGCCGTATTACGTGCAACATTCTGTACAGTATATGCAGGATCAAGATACTTAATATTAAATTATATATTATATAATTATAAGGCAATTATATAACCGCGGTAATAAACCGCCCATCACGTCTGTCGAAATAAGAGATGTCCGCGAAGACATAGTTTGCCCACTATATCCGTGCTATGATATTCACGTTCTAATAGAGGGAAGCGTTATTGAAGAATTATATAGAAACGAAAGGTGCAGGTCAGTCAAACTGTGTCATTAAGCCATTTATCGAGAATTGTTTATTAGGCTATAAAAGTATGTGTACGCTAATTCAGACGGGGTTAACTCTGTCTGAGTCAATGTCAGACTTACCTATTCTATCCAAAAAAAACCCATACAATTACAATGTATGTTGTGATGGTGAATGTTTTGGAGAAGCGTGTTATTAAGGTTTTCCCGCTATCGCCAAGATTATCGTTCGCTCACATGTATAGCATTTTCAAGAGAGCTTGCATATATAGCCTCGGATAATTTTAGCCTCGGTCCATGTTTAGTGATAATATTCTAATGAATGCTTTCTCTTTTTATCTGTATTTGATGAAATATTTATTATGGAAACTTGATACACGAAGTCTATTGCCATGCACAGTGTTTTGTATCTACAGCTGTAATCAGTTAATTCCTTTTCGATGAGCATCGGCAAATAAAAGTAAAATGGTTTCATGTCTTACCGTCTTTTTGTCTGTGATACCTCACCAATAGCAAAACATTACATAAGAATGAAGAATACTGCGACCAATATTTGGGGTTGCTATATCAAGGACAAATTAGAACTTAACAAAGGCATAACCGTGTCACCGGTATCTCGAATATTCCCCGTTACGCAACCGATCAACACAGCCAAACATTGGAGGGAAGGAACGTCATCTCATAGGCCAGCCAGTATCTAATTGTTAACTCTGTGAAGCCTGGGAGGTGTGTTGTCCTTAGTCAGTCACCAGACGTCGTCAATTTTTCCCACCTCTTGCATATCGCTCCAATTTATTACCTGTATATGGTAGGATTCTGCTGGTGAACAGTTAGTCCCAGAGACCCACCCTCTGTACATGTCACTCGAGAAAAATATGTAGGTTTATTGTTTCGGTGGGAAATTAAGCCGTACGACGTCGGATATTACAGGTTAGATTTTCTAGGTTTCTTGCATTTACCACATTACCCCATGTTAAGGCGTTTACTCCATCAGACGTCCATGATGCTCATTCATTAACATCAGATGAGTTGTTTGAGCTGCTCTGTCATCACAGCTTCCGAGCTAGCCTATCTAATTCCGCTTAAGCCGGTGCTTCATAGTCTCCACATGGACAGTCACAGTAACATCTAACATTGTATAAAGCGTGTGTCAACAAACTGTTATCAATTGCACAAACCTATAGTATTAATTGGCGCTTTGTCTTTGGAACAAAGAAGTCTGCCGTTGTTGTGAAGGGTGAAACAACAGCAGTTAGAGGCGCGCGCCAGACGAATGTGTTCATATTAGGTAAAGAGACTATCGAGGAAGTAGAGGAATACAAACATGTCGGAGTACGGATCGCATCATCTAATATTGGAAAAAGAGATGCCATCGAGAAGGCGATTGGGTCGGCTCGTCGGAAATTTTACGCCACTGTAACCGATGGTTTACGGACTGGCGGTTTGAATGCAGTGACGTTATCAAAAGTGTATTGGTCTATTTGTGTTCCAGCAATGACATACGGGTGTCAAGTTATGCACCTTGAAAACTGTGATTTAGAGATTTTTGAGAAATCCCACCGAGAAATGGCTAAGCAAATACAGCGAATTCCGACGAATACGGCCAACCCTGCTGCTTTGTCTCTGTTAGGATGGAAACCTATATCCTGTTATATTGATCTAATGAAACTCATGTTCCTATGGCAGATTTTATCGCTCACGTCTGACAATATTTTTAAGCGTGTATTTATTATGCGCTATTGTATATTAGAAGCCACTGGCGAACTAAGCAAACAGAGCATAGTTTTTCAACTTTGTCAAATTGCCCAGAATTACGGATTAGGTAACATTGTGTATAGTATGGTAAAAAATGGCATGACTTATTCAAAACAGAAATGGAAATCTATGGTTACACACGCAATAGATAACAAAGAACATGCTCGTTGGAGATTTGAACTACTGTTCTACGCCTGTCTTACTGTTTTTAGGATCGTAGTTCCGCAGTGCAAAATATGTGTCTGGTGGGAGTTGTCGTCAAAATATGGCCACCTCCAAAAACAGTGTCAAACAATGGTAAAATTACTGACAGGCTGTAACGCTTTAAATATCTACTCTAAACCCAATGTTGAACGGCGTCTTCGAATATGTGAAATGTGTGACAGTGGCAGTGTAGAAGACACATATCACTTTGTAATGGATTGTCCATTACTGCTTGAAACAAAAATGCTTTCACTCAGCATTTGTCTTTTGCCAATGTGTGTAAATATTAAGATTTCCCTAGTGTAAACCGCGAAGAATACGGTTCCGGTTCAACAACGTAATTTCGTCAAATTTTCATTGGATGAAAGTCTATCACTATTAACCGTTAAACATAGCAATTTCACGGCACAGCCTTGTACATGAGAAATGTTTCTTGAAAATGATGCCATGTAATTATTGCACGGTGAGTCAGAATATGCCTCCCATTGCGCGCGCACGCCAATACTTCTAAGGAGAAGAAGTGGCGAGTGTTCTGCCACAGCTTTGGTGTAGAAAAATGAACCACGATCGACGATGCTTGTGTTATGTGTCTCTAATACACCTGGTACCGGATGAAAATGTCCGTAACAACACCAAGAAATTAAAGAAAAGATTGCTAGATAGGGTCTCTTTCATATTGCACCGACAAAACTCTTACAAGTGGATCGTACGGCGTCAATATAAATCGGGACTGTGCTCGAAATTTACAGACCGGAACGGGTATTTCGAAACATCTGTACTGTATCTACCGATGCAATTTTAATTCATCTTATTACCCAGTTATTGCTGGTCAAACAGTCGGTATAATAAAACAAGTCTTGCGTGTTGTATAGAGTGAGACACGGCGATATTGGAGAGCGGACAAATTACCGTGTCCCTCTCTACAACATGCAGTATTTATATAATATTACTCAGGCTCCACCCATAAATACAACCAAGGGTTCAACAAGCCTAATATCAACATGGCCCGGGATTGTTTATTCTAGATCTAGAGTCTACTCGCGGGTAAAAAACGTAAGATTATACAGACGCATTTCTGGATGCAATTATTTGTTACAACAGATCACACAGACAAGATATACATCTTTCCAGTATCACCAGAAGCAATTCACCGAGTATATATGACTTTCGCAGTATTCTACGCTGAACGCATAAGCATACCAATACACAGCTCTAATTGTTAGTACGACATTCCCTGCGATATTCACATGAGCAAGCTTTGTCATTGATTCTATTCAAGTCACACGGTTCAGACTAAGAAATGTAAATCCCCAGTGCACATATCGGCATTCAAGGGTGTGCTATTCATAGTAGCCTACATAATATTCAAACTTGGTGAATAAAATTTCTCACAACAAGTCCATTCCTATCTCATGGGGCTTACTTTCGTTTCCGAGAAATCAGACGACCAGTACTGGCATTTCGCCACGAGCAGGGTCGTGTGTGTATGTGCAGTCTTGTTTGTAATGATAGATATTGCTTGTCCCACATAACGAAATGATCAGCATGAAATGCTTACAGGTGAGGGAGCTATTTTGGACGGGTGCTATTATGAACCGTCCTGCCGTTCCAAGCGTAGCGTTCATGGCTATGGACAATTTTACACATGTTTGAAGGGTTGAAATTCAGCAGTGTTCAACATTTCAGCAATCCAGACCATTTTCTTCTGTCAAAAAATAAACTTTGAACAACAAATCAACTATTTTCACCTCAAAGTTTGGCGGGTTCAATGTTTTTAGCGAATAAATCCACTAAATTTGTTCAAAATACCTTGCATTTATTAGGGAGATCCTCTTCTTCAATTCTTTATATCAATTCTGTTAAGGGTGCCCCTGCCCTCGATCTATTGTCAACGGCACTTGTTGGTTTGTTTGGTGCCATGGGGATACCTGAAATCCTCTAATAATTCGCGAAAAATATTATTTTAACTCCCTGAACATATGTCAATGGAATAAACAGTGTAGGAATAATTAGTTCATGACTTATCTGATCAATTATAACCGCAGTTAAAACAAATAGCACCATTTGATTTTCCAGTCTCCAAAATAGCTTCCTTACTGGTATTGCCGAAATGCTAATTCTGTTGATCTCAATGCTCTGAACGAGAAGATGGAAGCACCAATAAACATTAAAAATATGTCGAAGATAAGTTCTGAGCAGCAGATGTCTGATGCCAAGTTTCATCTCAAACGGTCCATTGTCAAGTTTATGTACAAAGTGTGTTAGTCTTTAAATTAAAACAAGAGCGCGATATTCGTCGAAACTCCCAGCACAGGGTGTGTATCAGAACTTATCTCTGGAAGAAATGATGTGTCGATTTTCAGTACATATTGAGATTACATGGAGTGACAGTGTCAGCTCAACTGGAATTATTAAGACCTCAAACATTCATCTTAGAAATTTCCACTTTCGTTGTTATTGTCGGCACAACAAGGCAATTGTTCACATAATAATGTCATTTAGTTCGGAACTGTGAATTTCATCCTGTCACTATTTAAAGGCAGAAGGCTGTTTCAGTGAACCTTCTACACTAAGTCCACACTAAGTCCATGAATTCCAAATCTATTTAGTTTTTACATCGTTGTTACTTTCTCGTGTTGAGCCCGTTTGTGTATTTATAAAATTGGCTGACTTTCCATACGCAGCCACTTGAACACTATAAACAAACAGGTACTCCGATGTAATTATCATCTCGACATTCGATGTGGGCGTGTTTTGTCTTTGTTACACGGTTCACATTAAGAAATATAACACACCAATTCAAGGCACAAGTTGTTACTCAGGTGGTTAGGATGTAACAGTCCATGCATAAAAGGCAATCCTGGTGGATGGTATTTCTCTGAACATGTCCAGTCATGTGTCATGGGATTTATTTCCGAGAAATTAAACCGACAGTATCGTTTGTATGTGTGTGCGTGTTGGTGTGCAGTGGTTTGTGTGTGTGTGCACACATGCATAAGGAACGGTCTCCATTTATCGTTTTTCCTTCAATCGCGAATTTTCTTTGGTTTTCTCGAAGAAATCCCGATCCTATCAGGAATTCACGGAAAGAATGTCGAGAAAATAAAATGGAAAAACCCAAATCATTTTCAAAATTCTCGATTGATTTTCTCGATATCGGTTTTTATTCGTTCTTTTTGACCCATCGACAATCAATCGGTTTATTTCGATCGATAGAATATCGAGAAATGTTGATCGAGAAAGCGTCGAGAGAATATCGCGAAACCATCGAGAGGCGAATGAATACAATGACTTCATTATCAGGCTAACATATGTTTACGCCGCTGTGCGTGATTGCGCTATAAAGTATAGGTCAGAATAAAATTGAACTATTGCCGGCGCTTTAGAATAAAAAATTACGTATTTTGTCCGTTGTTATTTTTAAGAACTAAGTAGGAGATGAATATTGTTAGTATTGGTTAATGTTAGTTTGCCAAATTATTCAACGTAAGCAGATCAGTTCGGATTAGCTTGAATTTGAACATCCGACTTCCGCGTACGACCCATAGCAGTATTTGCGGTAATACGGTAAATTAAACCACATGTTATCGCTGGCAGTTTATCTTTTATATTTATAGGAAATGATCAGCAATGAAATCATTTTTACGTATGTAGGTTACAACAGTAAGTCAAGTAGAAATGACAAAGAGAGTTAAATCTACAGTGGAAGTTCAATTTTGCCGACATTAAATGATTACAACCCGGACTTTTCTGATCTTCCGCGAAAGAATAATGCGTACTTCATACACATCATCAGGAATAAACACATACCGTTACATGATATTTGACGACGGAATGACTGGTCCATGGTTCAACGAACAATTTACGGCATTTGCTCGACAACACGGACAAAAATGACCAACTTCAATAACTTAAATGGTCTCATAATGTCTTATATGTTTGTATTGTATCGCTTTTAGCCCTCGCGCATAAATATGCAAATAAATTCTATCTATCTATAATGAAAAAATTCTGAGTAAATTGTGTGATTTAAAAAAAAATCTTTTTCTTGAATGAACATATATGGTATTATATAACACGAAAACACCTTCTGTGTTACCGATGAAAAGCTATTTTATAATCTTTCTTTTTCATGAGTATACAATATGAAGTCGGTGTTTAGTATAGGCTATATTTCTCGATATTTTCAAATACCGGTATTAATAAAAAAAATGCCACACTACCTGGGGATGGACAATGTAATTCCCTGAAAGCTCGTAAATACAGCCAGAATGTATCTATAAAAAATGTATACTTGCTAAGACGTATAGGGAATTTGCATGGGTACTGGACTGACAGTTTCCGTTGTCATGTGTTGTTGTTGTTGTCGTCGTCCAAATAGTGATTTCTCCTTTCTTCTTCAATCACAGTTGTCGTGTACGCTATCAATGTAAACTGAATTGCCCAATTGGCTCCTTCCTACACAATACAACTGCTTCAAGGATTTGACATACAAACACAACTTGGTTAGTTGGGACACAATAATTATAAACTGTACTGTAACGTTCTCGCTAAGCTGACGACTTGACAAAGATTCCCGCGGCTGAACGAGGTAGCCTGGTTCCCTAGCTTACTTGTACAAGTAAGCAATGTGATAGTAAGTTAGGGTACCAGGTTAGGTGAAGTCAATAGCGGCACTACTTCCACCGGGTTTTAATCGTTCTTTTGTTCACTGGGAAAATTCTCGAAGGTTTCTCGACTGATTCTCGATATCGTTTTTCATTCGAGAAATTTCTCTCGAATAAATTACAACACATATAAGGGAAGTGGGAAGAGATGCCGACATACTGACTGCGTCACATGACTTCACAGAATAGTCCTTTAGTTAACCTATTCTAAAGCACATACCAAGAATCTAACGATTCGTGATATGTGTTGTATCTCAGGTACGCTTTTATTGTACCTGTTCATGTGGCAACTTGGATGATATGACCACACGGCCCCTAGCACCGGCATAAGCGGTATTAGATACAAATCTAGAGAGCTATGATGGAAATGCTCTGACAACTCGTATACTGGTAATTGGTGAGCTGTTTCGCTGTGACAACTCGTACATTGGAGATTGGTGAGCTGTATCGTCGTCAGATGTAAATGACGGCATTTAACACAAAAGACTAGTCTGTAAGGCCCGATGTCGACCCAGCATCAACTTCCCACAAGTGCCAACATATATCAAAGACCAAAAGGTCTGTACAGGGGGCGGGTCTCGGGGACGAAACGTCCACCAGCAGAATCTCGCCATATACAGGAAAAAATTCCAACACATATAAGGGAAGTGGGAAGAGGTGCCGACATACTGACTGCGTCGCATGACTTCACAGAATAGACCTTTAGTTAACCTATTCTAAAGCACATACCAAGAATCTAACGATTCGTGATATGTGTTGTATCTCAGATACACTTTTATTGTACCTGTTCATGTGGCAACTTGGATGATATGACCACACGGCCCCTAACACCGGCATAAGCGGTATTAGATACAAATCTAGAGAGCTATGATGGAAATGCTCTGACAACTCGTATACTGGTATTGGTGAGCTGTTTTGCTGTCACAACCCCGTACATTGGAGATTGGTGAGCTGTATCGTCGTCAGATGTAAATGATGGCATTTAACACAAAAGACTAGTCTGTAAGGCCCGATGTCGACCCAGCATCAACTTTCCACAAGTGCCAACATATATCAAAGACCAAAAGGTCTGTACAGGGGGCGGGTCTCGGGGACGAAACGTCCACCAGCAGAATCTCGCCATATACAGGAAAAAATTACAACACATATAAGGGAAGTGGGAAGAGGTGCCGACATACTGACTGCGTCACATGACTTCACAGAATAGTCCTTTAGTTAACCTATTCTAAAGCACATACCAAGAATCTAACGATTCGTGATATGTGTTGTATCTCAGGTACGCTTTTATTGTACCTGTTCATGTGGCAGCTTGGATGATATGACCACACGGCCCCTAGCACCGGCATAAGCGGTATTAGATACAAATCTAGAGAGCTATGATGGAAATGCTCTGACAACTCGTATACTGGTAATTGGTGAGCTGTTTCGCTGTGACAACTCGTACATTGGAGATTGGTGAGCTGTATCGTCGTCAGATGTAAATGACGGCATTTAACACAAAAGACTAGTCTGTAAGGCCCCATGTCGACCGAGCATCAACTTCCCACAAGTGCCAACATATATCAAAGACCAAAATGTCTGTACAGGGGCGGGCCTCGGGGACGAAATGTCCACCAGCAGAATCTCGCCATATACAGGAAAAAATTACAACAAGTGGGAAGAGGTGCCGACATACTGACTGCGTCACATGACTTCACAGAATAGTCCTCTAGTTAACCTATTCTAAAGCACATACCAAGAATCTAACGATTCGTGATATGTGTTGTATCTCAGGTACGTTTTATTGTACCTGTTCATGTGGCAACTTGGATGATATGACCACACGGCCCCTAGCACCGGCATAAGCGGTATTAGATACAAATCTAGAGAGCTATGATGGAAATGCTCTGACAACTCGTATACTGGTAATTGGTGAGCTGTTTCGCTGTGACAACTCGTACATTGGAGATTTGCGATCAAAATAACGAAAGAAAACCGACTTCGCGAATCTTTCGAGTTTTCTGAAAACAATTCTCCATTCCCTCTCACCTTTGAAATTCTCGATGTCGAGAAAAAAATACAGATTTCTCGACGAAAAACCGAACGATTTTTGGAGACGGTTCCTAATTATTCAACTACAGAATTAATGCGAAATGTTTTCTATATACACAGCCAGGCAATATAATGTATGAACCGAGACTCGAAGTTTGCCTTCTCGGGTGATGCTTTTGGAAGGTGAAGATATCTGAGGTTTCTTTTTTGATGTGACCTTTACCTTAACCGACATTAAAAGAGAAACAGTAGACATACAACTTGTAAAATACATGGTTTATTATATTTGGATCATTTTGATATAGGCTCAAAATAGCTCTAATATAACTCTGAATATATAATCGTTGCGGAGAGTTTGTAGAAAGTCTGTTTGGGGTGACCTGGTATAGTTAACCAACACAAATATTATAGATTCATAAAACAGACGTAAAACAATACGAGAAAAGGCGGGAACGCCCACTTTTCTCGCATGATGCCCATGCAAATATATTTCGAGATCTGATTTGACTGGGTTAGCGCAGATTGGAATCCCGAAGCATTTTTAAAGTCTGAAGTATTTTATTTCCAAGTTCCCACCAGGCCTCCTCCATCAAACTTTCTACACTATATTCGAAAACACGAAGAATTCATAACTATCACTCCTTGACTTTATAGCCTATAAAGATGGGGTTATTTTAGGTCTATTTGCATACCCCTCCGAGCAGAGGTCCCCGGCTAAATTCAAAATGACCGCGATGAGGGTCATTGAAAAGTTTTTCTTCAAAGTGTCTTAGTATCATCTGGTGATGGTGGGCTGTTCAAATCGCTTTTCGCCCGTGGTCCGTCGTCCGTCCGTCAGTCCGTCCGTAAACAATTCTTGTTATCGCGATTTCTCAGGAACCACTGTATTGATCATTCTCAAATTTGGTACACAGGTTCCCCATGGGGTCTAGTTGTGCAAGATACCCTTTCTGGTCCGATTTGAAAATCCAATATGGTCACAAGGCGGCCATCTTGCATTTCTCAATGAAACTTTGTTATCGCGATTTCTCGAGAAGAACTGAGTGGATCTCTCTCAAATTTGGTACAAAGGTTCCCTTGTGGTCCAGTTGTGCACGATGTCTTTTCTGGTTCGATTCGAAAATCCAATATGGCCACAAAGCGGCCATCTTGGATTTACCCATGAAACTTTGTTATCGCGATTTCTGAGGAACTTTTTCATGGATCTTTCTCAAATTTGGTACACAGGTTCCCCTTGAGGTCTAGTTGTGCAAGGTATCTTTTCTGGTCCGATTCGTAAATCCAATATGGCCACCAGACAGCCATCTCGGTTTCCCCATGAAACTTTATCATGATTTCTCGGGAAGTACTGCATGGATCATTCTCAAATTTAGTACACAGGTTCCCCTTGAGGTCCAGTTGTGCAAGATATCTTTTCTGGTCCGATTCGAAACTCCAGTATGGTCACCAGGCGGCCATCTTAGATTTTGCCATGAAACTTTGTTATCGTGATTTCTCAGGAAGTATTTCATGGATCTTTCTCAAACTTGGTACACAGGTTCCCCTTGGGGTCTAGTTCAGCAGGATACCTTTTTCGGTCCGACTCGAAAGTCCAATATGGCCACCAGGCGGCCATCTTGAATTTCCCATGAATGATTGTTATCGTGATTTCTCAGGAAGTACTGCATGGATCTTTCTCAAATTTGGTACACAGGTCCCACATGGGGCCAGTTGTGCAAGATACGTTTTTGGTCTGATTCGAAAATCCAAGTTAAACTTCAAATTAATATGATATTCCCAAGTTGTGAGGTGCATCACAAAAGTCGGCGGATCAAAAGGTGGGGCATATTCTATATATTTACTATATACTTACATATACTATATTCTATATATTTACTATATACTTGAATATTTACTATTCACTTTTGACACTGCGCAACATTTGAACCGATTTTGGCGCATGCGCAGGGTCAAAGGTCACTTCCTGTCGCGTGATCGGAGACCGGAAGTGACGTCACAGGTCATATGCAATTTTATTTAGATAAATGGAATTCCGGCGGTCCTTTCTCTACTACTGTTCTGATACATTTTATAAAAGTGTTTTTTTATAAAGTGTGACGATATGTCATTCGAGGCTGATCAGTTGATTTTTTTAGATTCTTTTATTTTTTATTCACTCAAACGCGAATGCCTTTATTCTCCCTAATATATTCATAATCTAGATACTTGCAATTATATATTAACCGCCCACCAGGTAGTCTGTTGAAACAGAAATGCCCGCGTTGACGCTGTTTGCGCACAATATCTGTGATAGGTTATACACATACTGATTGTAGAATTATATAGAAACAAAATGCTCATGTCATCCAAATTGTGTGATTACGCCAAACGGAATGCTCATGTCATCCAAATTGTGTGATTACGCCAAACGAAATGCTCATGTCATCCAAATTGTGTGATTTCGACAACTATTTATTGGGCACTAAAAGTCTGTGTACGCGATTGCAATCTGGGTTACATTCATTTAAGTCAGTGTCGGACTTATATGCGCGTTTTTTGACTACAAAATATAAAATTACAATGTATGTCGCCAAGATGTTGGAGAAACGTGTCAGCACGGTTTATAGTTATATCAAGGAGATAAAAGTTTACCCACATTTGTATGATTTTTAAGAGAGCTTGTATATAACATCAACTAATGTGCGGTTGATATTTAGTGATAATATTCTATTCATAATTATTTACTATTAACACCTGATACATTAAGTCTATTGCCCTATACATCGTTGTGTAATTATATGATTCCTTTTTGATGAGCATGGCGACTAAAGTCATTTAATGTTATACCGTCTTGTTGTCTGCCTGATAGCTCACCAACAGCAAAACAATACATAGGAGTGCAGAATACTGCGACCAGCATTTGGGGTTGCTATATCAAGGGAAGAAATTTCGCCCAAAGGCCAGGCAATATGTAATCGTTAACTCTTTGAGGCCTGGGACGAGTGTTGTCCCTAGCATGGGTAGATCCAAATCGCTCGCCCTAGAGAGGGTTAACTTACCCAAACGTCACTTATTTCAGTGACCACGCGAGATCGAATCTAGAGTCGCTGTAACTTGGAGAAATTAGGTGATATCTATGACAATGCCAGAACTACACTTCCCCCGAGAAAAAAGCGAGAGACGTCAAAGTCCAAGGGGTTCTAATGGGAAATATCTACACAAAGCTATACCATGTCAAACATATTCCAGTTGTAACGTACGTTTTATCATTGTATATGACATCAGCTTCAATTTGAAACCCAACTTGACAGGTTTATATAAACAAAACGAATTATTATGGCTAGAGTTTAAAGTGTGTTCCAATTTTGGCATATATTATGAAATTAGGTTACAAGGGGCGTTGTCTAGAAAAAAAAATGCCCGAGGGATAACGACTGTACACATTCCCATCTATCATTTAGAGCATAAGAGTCGCAACTTTACGGTTCCTCTGTTCGGCTCCATGACCAGTAGATCTGCCGTGAATGACAGGTGACCCGGACTCGGGGAGGGGGGACGAGGGGAGGGGGGTGGTACATGTACATTATAGTAGTAAACATGGACGCAATCTATTTCCGGTGTTGCTGCACCCTCAGCTAGGCCTGGAGACAGCACTGTAACTGAAATAGAAACCACACTACACAGTATCGATGCCATGACTTTACCTATACCGGGGTATCGATACCAGTCGTGGATTAAAAGTCTGGCTCTACCGCCTGCTCTCACGCAGCATTTGAATGCTGTCAAGGTGTGCAAATATTCAGACTACTACAGTGTATGCGAAGAAGAATAATACGGCTTCCGCTTAAACAAAGCGTATCATTATACCTCATGTAATTTCGTCATATCATCATTGGATGGGAGCCTATATATAGCCTGATAGTCTAACCTGCCGTACCGTTGAACAAATCAATGCTCCACAAAACAGCGTCATACATGAGAAATGTTTCATGCATATGCTGTCATGCAGTTATTGGTCACACACCACTAAAAACGGCCTTAATTAATATGCAGTAAATCGGTTGAGCACATGTTGAAAAAACTATATTCCCTTATATTCGCCACCACAGATATTCGCCACCACGCCAGGTAGCCGGACTTTTCTGCTAAAAAAAAATTAACATACATTCGCCACCTTTTTTTTCGAGCTACGGCTGCCAGAAATTGGGTCATTCCGTCCGACACAATAACAGGGAATACGAGAGGTGGACAATCAACTAGTCCCGAGTTTTCTCTATTAAACTTTTAAAAGGCTGTTTAGATATGTTTTAGTGTTGTAGAGTATAGAAACATCGTAAACTACATGTATATCAAAAAACATTTCTCGCCCAGTCAGGTATAACGGCCAACCAAATGATGTCCTGATTATACATGTAGTCTTAGGCCCAAAACAATCTATGGTGGTTTTTTAACTAGCGTCTGTGTGATTGAACTATCATATTCTTATTGATAGCCATAACTGCCTGAAATCGATTGTATTTTATTGCATTGAATATGAAACTTATCCAAATATCAGCTTGAGAAATAGAATCCTTCCCGGAGAAAAGGATCGTGTAAATGAAGTGTTATAATATACTTATTAATTATCTTTCTATACATTATCATATACAGTTAAGCATATTGTGTATTGTTTATGTTTACTAATAACAAATCTGTTTTTTGTATCCCAGTTGTATGGCATGGAGCTGCTATTCACGTGTCTATTGAACAAAAGATACGCTCTCTCTAAAAACAAGGGTATATGTAATTGAAGATTCATATCTACTTTAATTATAGTCTCGTCACTCTGAACGTCATTACCCACTACTCAGCACTATTGACAGCGTTACGCCGTGTCAGTATTTTTTTCATTTAACCATCAAATTGGGGCCGTACCCAAATTACAGATAGAAATAAAATGTTTCCTCCCGCAAAGACGGTATGGATGTAATTACGCTGGGTCGAACATCGGGTCTTACAGACTAGTCTCTTGTGTTAAATGCCGTCATTTTCATCTGAAAATTCAACATTTATATCAATGATTTACTGACAGGGTTTGACGACTCGAATGGTGAGTCGCCAAGTGTTTGGAATAAGTCGGTACACTGTCTAACCTATGCAAATGATATTGTTGTGTTGTCTCTCGATAAGGAGGAGTTACAATTGAAGTTAGACAAGCTTTGTGCATTTCTCTGTAATTGGGGACTATCTGTTAACGTGAAAAAGACAAAGATTGTCGCCTTTGGATAAAACAGAAGCATTAAGTACAACTTTTACATCAATCATAGCCCCATTGAATGTGTTAACAAATACAAATATCTTGGGGTTGTCGTCCACGGTAATGGGCACTTTAACGAGGCCATTACAAACCTGGCATGTAGGGCTAAGAAAGCAATATTCTCTCTGAGAAATGCAGTAAATCCAAAAGAATTAAAGATCCCCCTAGCGTGTAAACTTTTTGACTCTATTATACAGCCTATATTGCTATATGGTGCTGAAGTATGGATTGGCTACATAAATAAGTCTCCATGTATATCTGCGGATATGGTGGAAACCATACTATGCAAGGACAATGACACCGAAACTGTGCATATTAAATACCTTAAACAATTGACGGGAGTACACTCGAAAGCAGTTAACTTAGCAGTGCTGGGGGAACTCGGAAGAACCCCTGTTAAACCGTCTGCTATTTTGAATACTGTAAACTTTCATATACATATTTTGTCATCTAACCCAACTTCGTTATTATACAATGCATACCTAGAACAAATTGAAGCGAATAGATTGCTGAATTGCCGGAATTGGGTTCATTCTATAAAAAATATTTTATCGGAAGTAGGATGCTATTACCTTTGGGAAAACCAAACACGTAAATCTCCCAAACCAACCCTGAAGTACATTAAAACAGTACTATTGATAAAATTTCGTAATATGTGAAAGGGAAAGATCTCAAAATGCAGCAAAATGGAAACTTATTGTACTTTCAAAACTGAATTGTCGGCTGAAGATACAGTCATGTCTGTAACGAACGGAAAACATCGCGTTTCTTTGTTTCAGTTTCGGATTAGCGCACATCGGCTCCAAATTGAGAGAGGTCGATACCATAATACACCTGTAGAAGATCGTTTATGTAGTGTCTACAAGGTGATAGAAAATGAGAATCGCTTTCTATTAGAATGTTCTAGATTTGAAAGAGAGAGAGAGATTCTATTCAATACTATTGGCTCATTCATGCCCACGACTATACCGAGACTCCGTCCGTATTTACTAGGTACCCTTATGTCCTCAGTTGATCAATCAGTGATAGATGCTATAGCAAAACATGTCTATACCTGTTCTGCAAGGTCACAGTAGATGAAACCTAAATTACACTATGATAAATGCAAAATAGAGTAGTCTCCCCTGCCACAGTTACCAGGCGCCCACAGATCGGGGCCTAATCATCAACACTTGTATCTGAATAGTCTTTGATCGTATTGTTTTTGTGTATTGCTTCTACTTTTTATGTCCTGTATTTTTTGTTTTTATGTATTGCTTGTACTTTTTATATGTCCTGTATGTATTGTTTTTATGTATTGCTTGTACTTTTTTTATGTCCTGTATGTTTTGTTTTTATGTATTGCATGTACTTTTTATATGTCCTGTATATATTGCGTTTATGTATTGCTTGTAATTTTTTTAAGTCCTGTATGTATTGTTTTTATGTGGTGCCTTTAGCCTTCGAGCAGAAATGAGCAATAAACAATCTTATCTTATCTGACGACGATACAGCACACAAATCCGCAGTGTACGAGTTGTCACAGCGATACAGCTCACCAATTACCAATATACGATTTGTCAGAGCATTTCCATCATAGCACTCTAGATTTGTATAATACCGCTTGTGCCGGTGCTAGGGGCCGTGTGATCATGTCATTGAAGTTGTCGCATGAACAGGTACAAGGAAAGCGTACCACGGTTACAACATGTCACGGTTACTGTAAAGTTCGTGTAATTGACGGGTGAGAAACTTCAGATGGAGGCGTGGATTGCTTTCTACTGGTCAATTTATTCCATATAAGATCCGCCATAGACAGGTGGGAAACCTGTAAAGACAATCAAGACGTCGTGAAGACCCTCTATGACTCCAACAGCAAAGGCGTGCATAAAGCAGTGGCCTAATAAAACATTACTCGTTATATATGAACGGGAAGAACATTTACATGAGGCAGAAAAACACTCCATTAATCGTATTTACCAGTTTACGTATTATAGAGTTAACATGAGGCGGTCAGATACCTTATCAATCGTTGATACCAGTTTACCAACAAGGGTTATGTGTAACCCGGCAGCTCGCCTTTTGGGTATTCAATAACATGCAGCTTCACATAAAGATTGAGCCCTTCAGGTTGCACATCATTGGCAATGACAATACATATTGCAATAAAAATTTGACTTCTTCGTCAGTGATGCTGAAGTTGGATTGAAAGATGAACTATATTATAAAACTTGAAATAAAGATTACCTTTTTTTCCAAAAAGTAAGCTTATACATGTCATTATGAATACATGTACAATTGAAATTTTGTCTGAGATGTGGGTGTGAAATGCCTGGACAAATATGGTTCGTGCAAAAGGTTGAGGTTAAATCATGAGGAATGGGATTTGATACCAAAATTGAAGGAAATGGTGTTCTTCATTAAAGGCGACACAAAATTCCAAACCACCAGGGGTTAATATTTAATATTGTACTTCTGAAATGAAATAATGTCATTAAACTATTAGTACCGTAATTACTATAAAGGAATATATTGTAGTTGATTTGACGTGTTTGTGTATATGTAACAGGTCGGTGTAAGAACGCATTGTTGAGGCTTTTGTTGAGGCTTTTGTGCAGCTGAAAAGGGTCATGTCTAGACGCATTGTTGAGCTCAGACAGGCTGTTGTAGGCTCTGTCTTGTGCGTAGTTCTTACACCAAGTATAAACCTACAATGTACACTGCATCTCCTACCTAATAGGTTAGTATCACATATAAGAGATATATGCAGCTTCACAAAAAGATCGAGCCCTTAAGGATGGCACATCATTTGAGGTTGCACATCATTGGCAATGCACATCATTTAAAATAATAAATTTATTAAGAAATATGATTTCTATATTTAGTGATATTGAGGTTGGATTGAAGGAGGAACTATATTATATAACTACCAATAAAGATTACATTTTTTCCAAAAGTAAGCCTACACATCCCATTGCATAGATCTGATGAATACATGTTGATGTATACATGTAGTTAGGAACAATAGGTGTGCAATTTTGAGCACGTTCTTGGTGTAACTTTGTGTGATGATATGTGAACAAACAAAGCTAATAACAGTGCAATAGTAGGACTAAATCTATCATTTCCAACAGGCAATGGGACACTTGCACTGTGGTAAACCTTCACATTTGTATGCAAATAAAAGAACGCAATGACAACTGTGTCCAATCATACTGTAATGCTCCATAATAATGTGCATGGGTAAAGACTGAGCTCACGAACTGATTCAAACTCACTTTTAATTAATATAGTAAGTTAAATGTGTGGACACAGATATGGCTGTACAAAAGCTTCAGGGTCAACGAGAATTTGATAAAATTTTAGGAAATGGCGTCCTTCATTTAAGGCGACACGAAATTAAAAACTAACAGGGGTTCGGTACTGCGGGATTCCCCCGCCAGTTATTTTGATATTGTACTTCTGAAATAAAATAATGTCAAAAACTATTAGTAAATACTATAAAGGAATATACTGTATGTGATTTGGTATGTATGACTGTGTATACAATGTACACTGCATGTCATGCCTAATAAGAAGTCAAAATTATTCTAAGTCCAGCCTAAACAACAAAGATCAACCCAGAAAACTTTCTAAGTCCAGCCTAAACATAAAAGTCTAACCGGACACCAACACCGACACCGCCACCAACACCGACTCCAACACCGCCACTTTCCCCCTCTCTCTCCCAATACCTCGCCTACTTCGTATACGGCGAGCTAAAAAGCATTATATACAACATTAGCAAGAGATAATATAGTGACAATTTATAATCCATATACCTGTAAAGACAATCAAGACGTCATGAAGACGCTCTATGACTCCAACAGCAAAGGCGTGAAGTGTCTCAGGTTATGGGAGTTATATACCGTCACAGAATCACAATTACATAATCTAATTCCGGCGAACTTTACCATTCACCATTTATCTGGCGAGCGAACATAATAGAAACCGGTTCGACCGCAATAGCTTGACCGCACGCAGCGTTTATATTCTAATGCAAAAAATTAGAATACGCGACAACCATCACGGATGCACGGCGCAACGCAGAGTGAGATGAATAATGAGCTGAATAATGAGACGAGTACGGTAGTATGAGGGTGAAACATTTAAATGAGGACATCAACAATTTCAATAATATTAGTAGTGGTAAAAGCGTATGTGACAAACGCATATCACAAATGTGCTTCAGAATAGGTTAACCAGAAGACTATGTGAAATCATGTGGCTCTATCAGTATGTCGGCAACTCTTCTCACTTCCCTTATATGTGGTGTAATTAAGTGTATCTAAACACTAACCAATATTCACAATTGTTCATTGTGAGTAACAGTGAGATTTGTTCTTCACCTTATGATATTGCAGGGGCATTTTTCAATTAAAAATGAACACAAAATAGGTGGTATGATGTTAAGGGAATAGGCATGATGCCAGGAAATGTTGAGTCCAGTTTCACAATTCAAGTGTACCACAAGAGAGGAATAGCACCTAGGATTGGACGGACATGGCCGTTGAAGGCAACCATCGCCGAGCACACTGAGAGGTGATGAACACATATTTAGGTTACTGACTTGAAGGATCTTTCCGTTCAGAACATGTGCTAATGTTTTGCACAAGAGCAGTACTAAACACAATAAGAACAAAGTATTACGATATAAATCACTCATTAGTAACTTTAGTACAGATTGGCTTATCTGCTGCAGTTGGCCAATTGTGATGGTATGAAATCCTCTTCACACAGCAGTTATAGTTGCAAAGTAACGGTTCCTTGAATATTATGTATTCGTGAATATAAAAACTTCACACAATAATCATCCCATCATCTAAACTTTTCCAATATGAATAATACAATCATGCGCTGATATATATATTTTTTAGTTTTGAAACCGGATTTTGAAAGTGCTTACGTTGTTGTGCCCAAATGTCATTGCCTTCTACGGATTGTTATCAGATGCACGGGTTACCGATGAACATACTAGCCATCATCCAGAATGATTTTTGATGTTTTGGAACATAAAATATTGCACAAATCAGAAATCAAATGAAAATGACAAGGACGGGAAGTCCTTCAATGTTGGTTTATATTCAAAACTGATTATCATCAGGCCCATTTTTCCTCCAATTTTAGTCCAGAGTTTCTTGTCTACATATCAATGGATCCATTTAGCCTCTGGGGCCCTAAAAGCAATTGTGCGAACTGTGGGTCAAATTGATTAGCAATGCGGTGAAGATTTGCTTGGCAAGGATACATTTTGTATACGATCAGATGATCTCTCATGATGTCGTAATTTACCAGTGACGCTCCAGCATCAACACGAAACTATTACAGTCAATTTGGTCAAGCTGGGTGTGTACAGTGAGATCATAAATGATGAAAAGTAAGTATGCAATGATAGTAAAGTTACTTGATGTTATTGTAGAGCTCTTGTTCTAGTTCTTACAATTCTCATTCCTGCTTGTCGGACAAACAAGCGCTACACAATCGAAAACAGCGTATTATACAGTTGAAACTCAGATGTGGCAGCCAATGGTCTTAAATAGCTGGACCTCATACACTATCTCTATTGATAACTAAAGTACAATAGACACAGAGTGAACTACTCATTAAGAACATATGCTGATCCTATTGTTCAGTGTGTATTTTAAATCGAACCTCAGTTACATATGGTAGAAAAATGAAAAGAATATGCAGTAATACACGAAACATTCAACACAGATTGGGTCAGCGATGCAAAAGATATTGCTAATCAAACATACCCAATTTTGCAGCAGCGAGTAAGTCACTTGATATCTGAATAGGGTCGTCAGAGTTGGCAAGCGAATGCCTATTCCGCCAATACATATATCTGCTTTCAAGTGCTGAGTAATAAGTGATGAACTTTAGACAGCACAGATCATTATTAATAAATGTGTTGCAGATCATTCACACATAACCCTCTTCTCAATACGGAGTAGTTTTGTTCAAGTGAAACTCCCAATTGCATCTCGCGGTTGAAAGACAAAACAAAAATTACTAAATAAAAACAATGCTAAAGCTTGAGTAATGTATTATGATGTTGCGACATATTGAATCAGTATAGTAAGAAGGATATAGCAGCACACATGTACATACCTCCATTTTGGAAAGGAGTATTTATTTCAAGTTGACATAGGGATACGGCCACCAATGATCGATGTAATACTGGATTGATACACCAAGAAATTCAGAGAGATAAGCCCATTATTAAAAAATATATGACACTGCAATTACACATCAATCTTTTTCAAGAGTGAATATAGGTTTTGTTCAAATTGCCTTTGAATACTACCCCCAAATAAACGGTCTTATATATTAAAAGGCTTCGCGAGGTAACTCGAAGCAATATTTTATGACGTTCAGAAAGATTGGTTCATTAATAAGAAAGACATATCAATACAACTACACCGTCTTTTTGTTCTAGTAGAGGATATTTTTAGTTGACATTTGGATACTGTTCCCAAGTAGCATCGTTGTGATACAAGAACAAATCTTGACACTATGTAACTCTGCTATTATGAATTACTAATGTATGATACAGGTTAAGCAGATTAGACTAAAAGCAATAATGACGTGGCGGTTAAAATAAGCCCACATATATTTTTCAGCAAAGTAAAATGAATGTCTACAGTTTGGACATTCCGTCTGCAACAGAAAAAAACTACACGACTTTGGAAGTCAACCTCCAATCTAGGTTACATAAATGGCCATAGTACGCTTAGAAATTTTCTCGCCAGTATTGAGGCTAACAGTTTCACCAATACCCAAATCTGGCTTCCATACTAGAACATTCTGTACTTCGTTCTCTCAACAAAAATATGAGTGGTCGATAATTATATATGCATAACCGGCATAGCTACCCGGGCACGGCGGGAGGTGAGTGACTAATATCACAACTGATTCAAACATCATACTTGTTGTACCTTACTGGATAATGTTAAAATTGAACCTGAATTGGGTAAGAAAATATAAACGATGTTTGTGAAAGCCCTCTCACACATATCTTTCGCGACGTCTAACAAGCTGGATAAAGTATTTCCAAACATCACTTTTTATGATATACAAGTCATATATAAATGGTTAGTGAACTTGAATGTTGTTTTAAAGCTTTAAATATATTATATTTTCGGAATGAAAACAATGGTAGTGTTATCGTCCTATGACAGGGCACTTAACTTAATGGACAATGATCCACCTTCTCCGTCTTAACCAGCAGATCATAGTAAGCCCATATTCAGTAACATTGTCACATACTTTCGGTTTCTGCGATAGCGGTTTCCAGTCTTTGGAATATATGTCCTCAGTCTGGGTCTCCATCTCGAATTTATGCTGTATACATTGTAGGTCAGTGTACTAACAAGATATAAATAATTTAATTATAACAACAACAATAGTAGAGCGAATCTTTTATGTGTCTCACATTTTGACATTGTGTAATTACAACACATATAATGGAAGTGGGAAGAGGTGCCGACATACTGACAGAGTCACATGGCTTCACAGTATAGTCTTCTGGATAACCTATTCTAAAGCACATACCAAGAATCTAACGATTCGTGATATGTGTTGTATCTCAGGTACGCTTTTATTGTACTTGTTCATGTGGCAACTTGGATGACATGACCACACGGCCCCTAGCACCGGCATCAGCGGTATCAGATACAAATCTTGAGAGCTATGATGGAAATGCTCTGACAACTCGTACACTGGGGATTGGTGAGCTGTATCGTCGTCAGATGAAAATGACGGCATTTAACACAAAAGACTAACCTGTAACGCCCGATGTCGACCAAGCATCAACTTCCTACAAATGCCAACGTTATATCAAAGACCAAAATGTCTGTACCTTCATGCCATGCATGTGTGTGTGTGTGTGTGTATGTGTGTGTGTCTGTGTGTTAAAGAGAGATATCGGACGAGCGGCGCAACCTAAGTCGACGAAGCTATTCGGTTGCCTCAGTGTATATCTGATGTTTACATAAGAAAAATCCCTTTGCGTGTGGTAGTAATACAATCATTTTTGTCCCCCGCCGCAACGCGGCCGGGGGACTTTAAAATGGTTCTTGCTTCTATGTGTCCGTGCATGTCCGTGCATGTCCGTGGATGTTCGTGCATACATGTCTGTTCGAATGATTAGTTCCTAACGCTTTGTTGGATTCTTTCGAAATTTGGCATATGCATTCCTTGTGACAAGACGCCAGTCGGTATCGCATTTCAGCAACATCTGCCTGAAGGTGGCGCCACTGGGTCAAAATGAATCTTGCTTCTTTGTGTCCGTGGATGTCCGTTACAAGCGATAACTTCCAAACGCTTTCTTGGATTCTTCCGAAATTTGGCATATGCATTCCTTATGAGAAGACGCGGTTGCGTACTGGATTTCAACAACATTTGCCTGAAGGTGGCGCCACTGAGTTTCGCTTCTTCATGTCCGTTCCAGTTAAAATGGGTCTTGCTCTTCCAAAAGATTTGTCGGATTCCTCCTAAATTTAGCATATACACTCCTTGTGACCAGACATGGGTTGGTATTGCGTTTCAGCAAGATCCATCCGAAGGTGGCGCCACTGGGCCTTGTTACAATCTTCTTTTCATGTCCGTGGTTTCCATTCAAATTCTTCACAAGCGATAATTTCCAAACGCTTTGTCTTATAATTAGGCATCCCTAAATGCGTTTGTCATTTGTTCTTCTTTCTTCCGCTTCTCGCTGTTAGTTTTGAATTTCATGTGGCTTTAAATGAAGGACACCATTTTCTTAAATTTGCTGTCCAGTCCTTCTATTCCACATCATATGATTTACACTAAAGCTTTTGCAGGAACCATATTTTTTTTCAGAAGTATAATATGAAATAACTGGCGGGGGAATCCCCGCAGTATCGAACCTGTGTTAGTTTTGAATTTTGTGTCGTCTTAACTGAAGGACATTTCCTTCAACTGTGCTATGAAATTATTCTATTCCACATCATATGATTTACCCTAAAGCTTTTGCATGAACCATATTATATTTCAGAAGTATAATATGAAATAACTGGCGGGGAAATCCCCGCAGTACCGAACCCCTGGTTTTTGAATTTCGTGTCATCTTAAATGAAGGACAACATTTTCTTCAATTTTGCTATCAAATAATTGTATCTCACATCATATGATTTACCCTAAAGCTTCTGCAGGAACCATTTGTGTCCACAGTGTAACTTGCTATATTAATTACAACTGAGTTCCTAAAGTTTAAGTGCACACTGTGCATATGATCAATTTCCTGAATTGAATTCCACCTTGTGTTTTTTTCGGACTGTGATAGATGATGGCATGCAGTTGTCAGTGTGGTTGTTTCATGTACAGGGAGCTTTCTATGGCTTTCATGTCAGCACACCTACCACTACCCTCAAGAAGAGCATGTCCCCATCCCCAGGGCGCCGAGCCGCACCCTCTATCTCCCAAACTAGCCCTCGCCTGATCCTCATATATTGTGTTTGAGCATATATACCTCCAATATATCTTGGCAGAAGCTGAAATTTGTATGTTGTCTGCAATATTGGGATAATATTGAGATAATTGCAACCCCAAAAGGTTTCAATTTATCAGGCACAGACCCATGTTTTTGTATTTGGTAAATGGATCCCTTGTCTATAGATTTTTGCTTGGAATTGTTTTTCGTGCCAATCTGCTTCTGGGTGGCGCCACCTTGGGCCAAGTTAAATTGCATCTCCAGACAATAACTTTTGAAAACCTTAAGGATTCTTTCCAAATTTGGTGTGATGGTACCTTGTCTCAAGATCTGGCTTGAGAGTGTTTTTCATGTTGATAGAGGGACCACCTGAAAGCTAAGTTAAGTGTTTCCAGACAATAACTTTTAAAAACCTGAACCGATTCATTCCAAATTTGGTGTGTAGGTACCTCGCCTCAATTTCGCGTTTGGCATTGTTTTTCATGCCGATCCACTTATAGGTGGTGCCACAATGTTTCCGACAATTTTTTATACTTGAATGAATTCTTTCCAAGTTTTGTATACATGTACCTTACCTGAAGGTTCCACTTAGTATTGTTTTTCTTGTCGATCTGCACATAGGTAGCGCCACCTGTAGGCCAAGTTAACATTTTCTATTTCCAATGTCAAGGGATCTTGCCTCAAGATCTCGGTTGGCGCTACCTGAGTGCCAAGGTAAAATTGCGTTTCCGGACAGTAACTGTTGGACCTTAATGGATTCTTTTAAATTTGGTACATGTGGGTACCTACCCTCAAGTTATCTTATGGGGCCATGTTATTGATGTTTTTCCTAAGTTTTACGTTTTTACTTTCTTCCCATAAAATGAATGTTTCCTTTACTAAAGATGCAAAAGGCATGCCTCCAATCGTATTCGATCGACTATCTAGTTGCATATACATTCCTGGTGACAAAATGTTGATTGGTATTGCGTTTCAGAAAGATCTGCCTGTAGGTGGCGACACTAGGGTTCTTTCCATTCTTTTGTGCTGCAAGCAATAACTTTGAAATGTTGCTCGAAATTTGGTTTTCGGGCAATAACTTGAGAACTGCTCATAAAATTCTTCCCAAATTAAGCATGCATATACATTGTACCTTGCCATTAGATGTTGTTTGGGAGTGCGTTATCCACTTCTCCTCAGAAAGCGCCGCCACCTGATGACAAAATCTGAAATTTGTTTCTGGCCAATAACTTGAGAACTGCATGCTCATCGGATTCTTCTCAAATTTAGCATGCATGTACCATGCCAGGACATGTTGCATGGGATTGCCTTTAACTCACTTGCACTTACAGATGGCGCCACCTGGTGGCAAAATCCCAAATTTGTCTCCGGGTAATACCATGACCTAAGATGTCGCTTGAGATTGCATTTCGCCCACTTGCACCTATAGGTGGCGCCACCATTTGTTAAAATCAAAATTTGTTTTCAGCTATTAACTTGGGAACTGCTCATCGGAATCTCCTCAAATTTAGCATGCATGTATCATGCCAGGAGATGTTGCGTGGGATTGCGTTTCGCTCACTTTTACTTACAGGTGGTACCACTTGGTAGCGAAATACCAGATTTGTTTCCGGGTAATAACTTGAGAACCGCTCGTCAGATTCTTCTTAAATCTGGTATGAATATATCATGACATATGATGTCGCTTGGGATTGCGTTTCGCCCACTTGTGCTTACAGGTAGCACCACCTTGTGTCAAATCTAAGTTTCATTTCGCTCATCAGATTTTTCTCCAATTTGGTAGGCAGATACCATGCCATGATATGTCCCTTGAGATTGTATTTCACCTGCTTCTGCATACTGGTGGCGACACCTGGTGGAAAAATCTGAAATTTGTTTCTGGCAATAATTTCTGGATTCTTCTCAAATTTGGTATTCATGTGCCATAAGATGTCACTTGGGATTGTGTTTCGCACACTTGTGCATACAAATCTAAACTTGGTTTCCGGGCAATAACCCCTTTTCAGATTCTTCCCGAAGTTGCACCATGTCATGAGATGATCCTTGGGATTGCATTTCGCCCACTTGCACCTACAGGTAGGGACACATGGTGCCAAATTTCAAATTTGGTTTCCAGACGATAGGTTGATGATGCATTCAGCTTCTCGTCAAATTTGGTTTTCAGATAATATGCCTTGAGATGTCACTTGGGGTCGCTTCTCGGTTACATAATTTCCATGCTTCATTGCATGGAAGCTAATTGACAGAAGCAAAAAAATGTTCAGTCAACCGAGTTGATTTTAAAACTTGGGAAGGCAGAAAGACCCTTCCGCATCCAACGCCTATGAAGTATAGCAGTTGCCTCCCTCATGTATATCCCCTCGAGACCAACAAGGCTAAAAAATATTGCTGCCATTTCGGCGGGGGACTTAGCATCCTCTGGCTGCTTGTTTTTTATTCTTAAAAGAAAAACAATTATATTTTCTTGAGGTTTACATATTGTAATATCAGCCTTGAAGTAATTTCGTTTGCAAACTGCACAAAGATGGATTCATGATTAATCAAAACTTGCCTTGTGGCTCATGCATGTATTTTTTGCAGCAATTATACAGTTATCCATTTTGGCAATATATATTACATTTCAAACCAAAATTATATGCGTGATAGATATATTTTAGATAGAGCGTGTGTCCAAATGAGATCTGTACCTTAGCGATTGAAAAATTTGTTACCGAATTGACTAACTTCCGGTTTCATGGTGGTTTCCATCTTGAACTCTGTGATTTGATGCATGACGGGAGGTACGATTTTCTCTGTAAATCTGGAAATCATACGCACACGTGATTTCTTTATGAATCAATACGTCCAGTAAACAAAAATAAACAATAACTCCAAATAACGCCTCCAAGTATTCATTGTAAAATCCCTATCAGCGATAAAGTTTAGACTCTTACCTTCCCCTTGCTCAAACGGAAATCAGATCTCCGTGCGAGTAAATGGCAAGGTGCGAGTCTACGATAAAGTTTATACCTCGCCTGCATTTGTATCGGGCGAACATTTGATTGTTCGAAGCTGATGCTGCTTCTTTCGTGTTCTGCATGTACTCTGCCCTGTCTAGGGTGTTCAGTACAATCAATATTGAATTGAATTGAATTTGTACGAGTCAAGAAAGTCTTGTCGTCTGCTAGAATTAGAAAGAATATTCATAACACCAACGTCATACGCTTCGGACTGTCAACACACCAGCGGTCATCAAGTGCAACTTTTCCAATATTTCGGTTCAACAAAGGGTTGATTTCAGCAGAGGTTTGTTAAAATTTGCTGCACACATAAGTGTTGACATTATTTTACTGTTGTTACTTTCATAACCTAGGTATACGTCACAAAACATTGGCGCAGAAACTTAAAAAACAGGGCTATTCCACCAGGCGCCTACACTCAAAGTTTCTCAAATTTAGCGATACATATCGCATGCTGATAGCAAAATACGAACGTAGCATGCAAGATCTATGGCGCTACGTTTCGTAACGTGTCTAATTCCGCTTAACCCGGGGTTAGGGACCGTATGAACCCATGTACTTCAAGATCCTCATGGTACTTATATGAACAGACACAATCAAAGCGTGACTGAGATGCATCATTTTTTAGATGACGACTCTATAACGAATATTATAGATTAAGAATACTGGTCAGCGATACGGATTTGATATTTTTGGAACATCATGATGTCTAGCCGGCATCATTGAACACTGTTGACCGCTTCTCTCTTGCAGGAAACAAGCCTATGTTTATATATACTATGATTGTCTTTTTGAATTTGGTGCTAATACTGGTATATGGAAAATGGAATAGGTCTTTGGATTATGGACGCGGATATTCTCTAATGGAGAATTCATGGATTATGAATGACGGACTAGACGCTTGTAATTGTTAACTATTACTAGTTCAACTGCCTTATGCTGCAACACTCATACTGCCTTTAGCTTATAAATATTCAATTTCACTCAAACTGAATATGCATTGCAACTCCAACCGGGAGTGAAAATTACAGCTAGGGGAATTAACTCTACATAAAACATTGGATTTACTCCCCTTACATAAAATTTTAATTTTATCTTTTTCAATTGCTTTTTGTAATCCGGTTATTTTCTTCCTCATTCTCAGTTGTCATTGATATTTTTACAATAGATCACAACTATGTAAAGGCACAACCAACCAATGTTTGGGATCATTCTTATGCCAGAAAAAGCGTAAAACAATCTGAACTGAACTGTGTTCAGTGCAACACTTGATATCCCTGGTGATGGAAATTGTTTCTTTCATTGTCTTAGTTTAGCCATACATGGGAATATATCAAGGCACCGACAATACAGATACCGGTTTCACAGGGCCGTTGGAACGCTTTGGAATGCGATTCTGTCCTGGATTTAGTTGTGTTTTAGGCACGACTTCATGTCAAGTTATCTAGTTGAGTGGATTCCACTCAAGTTTGGGTCAATAAACCGCTCAAGTGGTGGACAAAATCACTCAAGTTTGAGTGAAGTAACATTCACTCAATTACTTGAGTCAAATTTCATTCAACTTGAGTGAAATATTTTACTCAAATGCTTGAGTGGTATGAATCTCCACTCAAACTTGAGTGAATTTCACTCAAGATGTTTTAGACAGTATAAACTTCCAATACGCATGTTTCGAGTTATGACGTTACGTTGTCTGAGTGAACTCCATTTGCGCACTGACAACGTCATTTGGTGAAACCCCATAATATTTGGGGTAGCCAATGTTATTTCTCTCACAATAATACTCCTTTACCAAGGCCATCAAAGCGTACTCGATGTTTCACAACTGAAATAGTCCTTGAATTAATCTTTACACCCCGCTATGTTAAAGGATAGGGAATTAGCCCTATCGTTTTGGCAGAGGACATTGTCGCTGCGCAAAGGGACGTCACTCAGGCGATGTAACTTCATAACTTGAAAGATGTGTATTAATACCGGGCATTGAGTAATAAAATACTTGAAGAAAGACTATGTGAACTCTGTGACAACAATCAATGCAGTTGGCGACGAGAACCATATCTTGTATGCCGGCCTTTCTGTGAAAATATGAGGGAGCAATACAGGCATCCCAGTCAGTACAAACTAGTATATGATATGTACCTAAGTTTGTAAAAAAAAAGCTATCTTTATGTGGAATATTGGCCTAGGACATTTAACGAGAGACATTTAACCAACATTTTGCCTATTTATAACTATTGATCTAATTATAGCCACAATGCGAATTGATATGTACCATCTGTATCAACGAAGTTTTTCTTATTCATTTTTTTTCGAATGTAACTGAAGTAGTATTTAGCCAAAGTTCTAGTGAACATTGTCATCCAGTTTACTTCCTTCCTCCACTAATTATAGATTGTGCCGTTACACACATATACATGTACATTGTTTATTTCAATTCAGTCGTTCAATTCAATTCAACTTTATTTTATCATAAAAACAATTTACATGTCCATTAAGGACTGAATACAATAACACTCAAACAACTTGTGAGATATGAACATGACCAGGCAAAAATCAAGGAGCAGTGATAACAGTAGCTTGTGACTGTGAAGAACTTGATATAGATCAATACGAATCCCAGTCCAACATGGCTAGGCCTTACATGTAACCTGTAAATATAGCACAATGTTGAGTGCCTTATCCTGTCTATAAGCGCAGCATCACGGAACAATAATAAGTTGAGAAAATATATTTGAGAGAGAATATCACACAGGGACAATTAAATTTTTGCATTTTCTCAGTTGGAACACATTGTATATTGATGAAGCGTGCCACTATTGTAGCAACATCATTAGGGGGATCGAGCATGAGATTGACAAGCTCATCCAACGTGAGCGGCTCACGTTTCTTAAACTTGCGCCGAAAAGCCGTTGTCAGCGGCTTCTTGATAGCCTTATCTAAACACACCTGTGATTGGTTGTTTCGGCCTCGTAGCGAAAAATTGACCAATTAACAGTCCCGTGATATATGAATCACTGGCTACATTCTTTTCAGCCTCGATTTAGAGTTTATTACATCGGGAATCACCAAATAATGTCATGTCATGTGACAATTGTGTGGGGAAACTAAAAAAATGGCGGCTGCGGTCGTCGTGTGTTGTGTTCTTGTTTTCTACTGACTAGACAACATACAAGTTCAAGAAAGGTTTCCATCATCAGATTTGATTTATACGAATCACCAAAGCATCAATGATTGTAATATATAGATAGCCTCATGAAATGCAACAAATGAAAGGGTTTTCCAAGCATGGCGTCACCATCACGTGTGGGCGACTTAACTTCGTAAGTTGTGCGTGGGTTTTTTTCTCCCGACTTGAAAAAAACAACAAACAATTCAAGAATGATTTCCAGTTTTTATTTATATGAATCCCCAAAGCTTAAGGATTGCAACTAGGCTCATGGATTGGGCATATATAGAAAGGTGGTTCAGAAGATAAATGCTATTGCTTGATCGAGGGTTGGACCAGATACCTTCCATCGCAAGTGAAGTTTTCTTTGCATAATCTAGATTTTCTTGCACTGTACTTCCATTTGTAAATTAGTATTTTCTAATTAATGGCTCACAGGAAAAATAGTTTTTAACTGATTGTCATGCCCGACTCACCCGAGTATTATTTTCAGAGACAATTGATTGACTGGTAGCAATAGTGGAGATATAGCTGCTTCCTGAGCAGCAGATTTCTTTCCCAGAGTTTCAATTCAAAATAATATCTATTTGTTTGAAAAAGCCCCCCAAAAAACACACGAAAAACTGGCCATAATACCAAGCTGATCCGTATGTACTATTATACATACACCCGGTACTGGCACTGAATGAAAGTATTAGAACACAAGTGGCAAGGCATCCATCTCAGAATATTTCAGTTCTCAGACATGTCAAATAGTTGATTGATTCATTAATTTAACTACATACATGTACATATATTCCTAACACCAGTCCATGTGATGACCTAGTTTTAGCTTGACCTCTTCATTCTTCAGAAACTAGACCCAGCATAGATACATGTACAGCCCCAAGAGTTATGGTAGGGCAGCTCTTTACACATGTACATGTTGCCTCCTGAAGTGTATTTCTCTGAACTGAGGTCAATCTTTGGAAGAGTGACCATAGCAGGCTTCCATACTTTAGTGCGTATTATTCTGATATCTCAAAAGAAAACAATTAATAGAGTATTATTTAATACAGATTAAAGATTAAGTACATGTTAAGTGACTATATATAGGCCTACAAAGCCTGTCAATCACTGAAGGATAACTATTTTGGTTTGAGAAACAATTTGGAACTATTTTTATAGGTGTACTTCGGACAAGCCTAAAACCAGAAAAATTTTCTACATCCCATAATAGGTGAGACAACTCACCTTTCTAAAAATATATAGTTTACCCTCCTACGGTATCCATGGAAAAATGTTAGGGCCATCATACCATATGCTGAAATTAATATTTTTGCATCCAGCCAGTTGTGAATATTTATTCCGTAGGCAAACAGTTCATAAATGAACTGGCAGCAGCATCGTTAATATATCAATTTATTATCATATACAACAAAGTATCTAAACTTCAGACTTGGTTATGCTGATTGTAAGTTTACTTGACACTCCATGTTAAGTTGTAATACTGCGATAATTGTATATTTGTTTAAAAGCTGTTTCGAACAGTTATCCATGTATTTTTCCCCATATATCACAGAGAGTGGTTTGGGTGTAAATGAATGAATTGAATAGAAATTGTATTGTGCAATAAATTAAATTATTATTATTATTCCCATCCAAATCTCTATTTTCTATCTGTGTTCGCTTCTAGGCTTTGCCTATTTCATATTATATTCACAATATATTACGATATTTAATTATTTGATGAACCAATACAGGCTTTTGGTATTAGGTGTCCTATTTTATTGATGTATTTGTTCATCATATTTTCAACCAACAGATCTGTAAGTGACGAGGCTAATATTTCAATACTAATCTCCACGAACTATATTATTTGACAGGTTTAGGATGTAAAAATTGCTTCTACCTGATTACCGTCATGGGTTATGATTGTCATATGTTTTTTCTGACTGTCGGTCTGTCTGTGTGTCTGTCCGCCTGTCTGTTCTTGCCCATATGTCGGAAAGAACTGGACGGATTTACCTCATATTTGGCAACACATTTCATGCCCAGAAAAGGATTTTAAATCCGATGCAAAAGTAAATGATAATTGTTACTGAGCCTACATTTTAATGAACTATTTGGCGAACATCTTGGATTACCCAGAACCATTCATCTTGTCCAAAGGTTCTGAACTCGAAACTTTGCATACAGCATTGACGAATCGGATTCTCGCAAACTTCTTAACGGGAAATCTGTTTAGATTTATACTGATTCTGATTTTGACACATTCGATGTTGTCCAATATGATGTCCAAGTTTGCAAAGATCACTACCACTGATCTGTTGTTCAGTCCCATTCAACGAAATGGACATCCTTCCATACACACCTCGGAATAGCGCGATCGCGTCATTCATCCTTGACCTGCAGAGTCGATGGTACACAGGCGCGAACCAGTCTATCGTGTGAATGATTCATATCACGATCGCACCTTTTCAAGCTTCTGTTGACGGACAAATATCTAATATCTAGCTAAGTTCATAGCTGCTTGGTCCTCACCAATTGATTTTAGAAAACAATAAATGCAGTGTATAACCCGGACCTTTTTATGCAACACCAACCAACTTGATCAACATAATTTATTAGAGCCATCATGCTGCAAACTACTTTTGATTTGATAAATGATCTTCACTATTTTTTTTTTTTCATTTAGCATGACTAGGCCTAACGTAACCGCAGCTCTGTTGCAATGCTATCGTGTATTGGGCAAAACGAACGCTTCCGTGACTTCTGCGTTGATGAATAAACCTTTTGTACTGTTGGTGATTTATTTTTGCAGATTAAAAACCACTTCGTCTGGAAGTGTTGCAACGAATATACCCGCGAATTACTATGTGTTGTACTACCCTTAGATGTTACGAGTTGAATGATATTGGGATCCAAGTTGACGGTATACCTCGAGTGAGGGATTCTGCTTTCTATATATGAGTACTTGTTGCTGAGATGCATTTTGATTTGGATAATCAGTGGTTAATCAATATCAGATTTAGCGGCCCATTTCTGATATGCTGATAGGCTCCTTTGTTGCAAATGCATTATACCTCTCCAAGTTATGTGTTCAAATGTATATGGACAATCGAAACGTGATTGATTACGTTATGCTATAAAAAAACGACCTGCAATCTGAAAAAAATAAACTATCTGGCCTAGAGGACGGGGCATTATACCAACAAAACCACTCAGCTCCGGAACATAGGAAACAACAGAGCTAAAAATTTCTGAATTTACCGCGAATCTTATTGTGGTCATTCAGGAACTATTGCATAATCCCTAGGTCCAAACGATCATGGGAAATTTAAAAATGTCACCAGGAGGTATCCTCAGAAAGTCAGATTTTCGGTCTTTTGTGTCCATTTTTTTACATTTCTCTGCTTAACATGGCATAACAGTAGTTTGCCTAAACTAATTATTCTCTATCATATTATTTAGTTTCTGGGAGAAAATATAACAAATTACAAGCGTATGATCCGGCATTCATAATCCAGCCGTCGTTCATTGAAGAATATCCGCGTCCATAATCCAAAGACCTTTACCATATTCCATATAACAGCATTAGCACCAAATTCGAAAAGACAATCATACTATACATAAACATTAATTTCCTGCAAGAGAAAATCGGTCAACAGTTTTCAATGATGCCGGAAACACATCATGATGTTCCAAACATCCGTATCGCTGATCAGTATACTTAATCCATATGATATTCGGTGTAAAGTCGTCATCTAGGGAGGGATGTATCTCAGTCACGCTTCGATTGTGACTGTTCATATGAGCACAATGAGGATCTTGAAGTACATGAGTTCATACGGTCCCTAAGCCCGGGTTAAGCGGAATTAGACACAAGTTAGGTAATGTAACGCCATAGATCTTGAACGCTACGCTCGTATTTTACTAACACCATGCGATATGTACCGCCAAATTTTAGAAACTTTGAGTGGAGGCGCTTGGTGATTAGACATAGAAATATCGATCAAAAATAGCAGAAAATAGCTTCGGAAAATTGACGTCACAGTGACGTCATCATGACTGTCATCTTGCATTGTTCACAGTTTCTCTTAGGGTTTGCAAATAAATAATATGGAAAGTTTCAGCCCTCTATCCAAGGGGTAACGATAATAAAGAGGGAACCATAGATGTCCACCCCCCGACACACTTCATACCGCTCAGGTAGGGTAGGATTAAAGAATACTGGTCATGTAGTGCTAAGGATTCTTGGATAGAAAATCATAATGTCCTGCTGGCATCATTGGAAACTGCTGACCGCATCTCTCTTACTAGACAAAAAACTTATTAGGGCTTTATAATAAATTATTGTGCATACGAAAGTTTGACGGTGAATGTCGGATCCGACACTTACACAGTGTTATAGTATGTCAGTATGTCGGCACCTCTTCCCACTTCCGTTATATGTGTTGTGATTACATGGATTGGATAATTCTTTCTGCAGGTGATACCGACACTCGGAAACTGAGATAGATTGTCAGTTCAGTAGTCCGTGAAAAGATTGCAACCCAAGATGTCACAACAGGGCTGAAAAGGATGACAGAGCTCCTTCGAAAGATCCGGGACAAAGATGCAAATCTGACCAAAGAATACCAGCAGTATCTCTTTGACATTCATATTCTTGAAACAATTACGCCTGGTATAAGACGTTTTGGTGAAAACGAATATGTTTTGTCCAATTGTTTGGAGACTATTTCCGAACTATGTGTTGGACTTAAGTTAGTTCAACAAAGTGTATTGATACAAAACGGAGTTGATCTGATCTTAGATGCCATAAAATGTATTTGAATTCAGTTCAGTTGTACGAGCAGGCATTTATGTCACTGGCAAACATTTGTTATGACTTGCCAGAAGGGCAGATCTATATAGCAAAGAATGGCCTACACTTGATTTTAGAGACCATTAAAATGCATATATAGCAGCCCTCGTTATTAACAAAGGCTTTCGATCTTGTTAGAAATGTAAGAGAGATCCAAAATTCCATTGCAGAGATGGACGGAGTGCAGTTGTGTTTGTCTGCTATGGCGTTACACAGAGGTTGCAATGAAGTTCAGCACATCTGCTGCGCTTTCTTTGAGTTTCTGTGTTATAATAATACCACAGTCCAGCCGGCAGTTATAGGTCAAGGTGGCTTGGACCATATCTTCACTGCTCAGAAAGCTTTGCCGGATTCGGTTCAGGTTCAGTCGAGAGCGTTCATGGCCCTGGGGGTTCTTGCCTATAAATTTCTCGAAGCTGGGCATTGAGGGTGTGAATCTGCCTCTTAGAAGCCAACAAGACCAGATCGACGTATTCTTTTCCGTCTTTAAGGCGTTATCAGTCTTTTGCTTTAAAATGCCACAAGCACAGATATTGGTCGCTGGCAAGCGTATCGATGAAATGTGTTCATCATTTAAGAGGACACATGCGGACAATGCAGTCGTGCAAACGCGTTTTTGTAGGTTACTAAGGGCCCTCTGCTATGAGCAGTGCGATATTCAGCGAAAATTCGCGAAAGCCGATAGAATTGATACTGTCATTGCTGCTTTGAATCTAGCAACAGCATATATGGGTGGTCGGACAGATCAGATAGACTTGTTTGTTTCTGGTGTATTATCGGTTCTTTGTCATAATTTACCAAATACAAAGCTGCTGATAGCTGATAGGGGTGCGATTGAACTCAGATTATCATTTACGAAGACGAACACTGACAATGCCGCGGGTTCTATGCTTTAATCAACTTGATATTCAAATAAAGTTAATAAGGGAATCCGATGCAGTTGATATTCTCATTTTGGCGTTAGACAAGCCAACAACGAATTGGATAGCCAGCAGGATCAATTAGTTCTTTTCGTATCCTTCTGCGAAGTAATACGGTTTCTATGTTTTATTATGCCTGAAGCGCAGACATCAGTGGTAGACAAAGGTATCGTTGAGCTTGGATTATCATATACGAGGGTCCACACTGAAGATGCAGGTATACAAACGAGTATTTGCAGCTAGTAACAGCCCTGTGCTATAACCATCCAGACTTGAATCTGGTGCATTGAATATCATCCGAAGTTGGTATCACATCGGAATTGTTGATGTTAACGAAGCTGCTTCGAAGCCATTATATGCTGTGATTAGAAATTCCACGTGTGTCACCAATTACCAGTATAAGAGTTGTCAGAGCATTTCCATCATAGCTCTCTAGATTTGTATCTAATACCGCTTATGCCGGTGCTAGGGGCCGTGTGGTCATATCATTCAAGTTGCCACATGAACAGGTACAATAAAAGCGTACCTGAGATACAACACATATCTCGAATCGTTAGAATCTTGGTATGTGCTTTAGAATAGGTTTACCAGAAGACTATTCTGTGAAGTCATATGACGCAGTCAGTATGTCGGCACCTCTTCCCACTTCCCTTATATGTGTTGTAATTAGTACGGAGAAAGAAAATATTCTAAGCTCAATTTTGCTCCCACAGGAACGAGTAAGAAATACTCTCAACATTAGACAACATGAGTACACATTTTTCGTCTCTTTGAACGTAACACCAGATGGATCACCGTTTCTCTTACACCGATGCCATGGGCCATGTGGTTACTTCATAATGCCGATATGAATAGCGCCATTGGTGTCACAGGGAAATTGTTGGTGTAAAGGATGCTGCCTCGATGACAATAAGTGTTGTGAATAGGAGCTGAACTTATGTCATTAATACGGAAACTGAAGCGATCGTAAACTCAGTTTTACAAAACTGTGGTCAATGGAATGAGTAGCAAATATTCTTAAAAGGACGAGTTGCGGTAAGATAGCTGGCGGTACTACACTGACCTTCTGTTGTCATGTCGCTATTATGTGGAAGCTCTGTGACACTGCGCGAAACTGCGGAATCCCTATGTCTAAAAATAAATGACACCGGCTTCGAGGTTAGGCCACAAATTCATGTGGTTACTGTACATACTGTGGGTGCGGGGGACGTAGCCTTGGGTGTTGCCGATTCACTGTTTCCACAAGCAGATTTGTAGAATCGCTCTCTACATCGTGGGAAATCGATCCCAATATATCTATTTCAAGCGCACATTCACCCTGGGCCCATTCAATTTGTGAAACAGACAAATCTCTCGTTTGGTCTGATGGTGGAAGTCTTACACCCAGTTCGCATTTTACCTTTACAAATGTGGCACTCGTGCTGACAACAGTCTATCACTCTACAACTATATAAATCGGCTTATCTGATGCCTTCAACATCATAGATCTGAGTGAAAATTGACAAATAAAAAACTTCTTGGTTGACTTGAAGGCAGTTATCCAAACACAGGCATACATGTATACTGTGAGACTGCCCGAATTTGCGCGAGTATTTTTGTCCAACTAGGCCTACATGTATACGTATGAATAATCTATAATTTTAATTGCCAGTGAAGATATTTCTATTATGCATAATTTGAAGAAAATACGCTCAAGTGTTAATGGACAGGAAAAAAAATATTCATGTGAGCGACATGATTCGAACTCACAAAACTCAACGGTTGTCCACTAAACGTACAAAGTTACCACACGGCCACTGTCGTAATCACTCATTTCAGTGACGTATTTAGAATTACAACACCTCGTGCGAGGTTGCAAAAAACAACGAATTCATTATTCAATTTTTATCGAAAAGCACTTCTTGAACCGAGATGAAATTAGTGGAGCATGATTATATAATAACGAAAATAATATCAGAATGAATTTGGTTTGCGAGGTGTTTGTTTCCGGGATTTAGGAAAATACTATGGGAATTCCGTTCAAAAAGTGAAAACAAAAAACGCGAATTTGCTCGTTTTTACATCCTATTAACATGCACATTATGCATAATACTGAATCGAGTTTTCTAATGTTTTACCAGCTATTATTTGACTTTGAAATATTTAAAGTTGGCAGTTTTGCTGCTGAAATGAAAATTCTGTTTCTTAGTGTAACACCCAAGGGAGAGAAATCCATCTTACTGCGACTCGTTCTTTGAAACCATCCGTACACGTCTGTTCCCCTTTTGTCGCCTACATTTTCCCAATCATGGCAACTCTTTCGTCTGTGATATTAACTAAGCTGGAAAAATTTGCCGCTAGAATCGATAAGCTCTTTCAGCAGATGGTTAATTTAATTTCTGAGAAATTAAACTTAGTAGAATTTGTAAGACAAATTGGTCATAATATGATTCATTTACAAGTATGTGATCACATCTTTCAAGCAAACTAACTAAAAACTTAGCGAGATAGTTCCACCTACATACTGACGCAGCCACATGATGGACCCCGTGAGTTCATAACCCAGTTGATATGCAGCCAAAGAACGGTTTCATATATATTTGCCACAAATGTCACATCCGTTTATAAGTATTATAATGGAACATTTTTCTTGCACTAGTCGTAGTTAAATGTATTCTGGTATCAGAACAGAATGCATCAGTTTTCAGGGATATCCGCTTTCTGATGTCCTATTTTTCTGATGTTAGAACCGCAATTTGGGGAGGTTGATTGTCCTGGACTGCTGGGACATTTTTTTATGTTTGATAGTGTTTGGCAATCTCGATAATCTCCACCCCTGTGGGTCCACCAATCCCTCTTTCCCGTTTCTTGTAATACTCTAAAGCATTCAGTTAGTCTGAACTGTTATCATCTATAATCTACATGTATACTAATTGAAAATGCCAACACCATGTTCGCCAATCTGTGCTGAAGGGGGACATAATGTTTGAATATAGATGTGGTCATTTCATGACAGAAAACCACAGACTAGAGTGGGGGAATGCTTATTAAGCAATACCAATGTTTATACTCGATCAGTTTCAGTGAAATGTCTAATTGTTGAAGCGTAATTTATTAACGCTAGCTGGCTTGGGCTTTTTGGGACCTACCCAGGCATGGGGGAGATTTCTCTCCCACACTAATATGTTTTTCTTATGCCTTGACTAACATTTACCGTCCAAAATGACCACTGTGATGACGTCCTTTTCAAAAAGATGCATTTTTTGATCGATATTTTGGTCAGATTTTTTATATATTTATGTCATTTCTTCGCAAAAACTGCAAGATGAATTAGTAAATAATAGTCTAATGTGAAACGGAATAGCTTTTCCCCACTTTTCCTCGCAGCAAAACATAAATTTTAAAGATAAATCACTTTTCTGGTACCCCACATGGCGGCCATTTTAAATTTACCCATGCTCCTCTGCTCGAGGAGTCATGCAAATAGGCTCAAAATGACCACAGTATGATAGGCTGGTGGGTGTCAAATGTCCTTTAGACTCCCTGACCTCTCCCTAGAGAATTCGTTTCTGGGACCATCTAAGTATCGTTCAATTGCTATAGATGGACGCACACATGTTATGTTAATGCTTATATTATGTTCCTGGTCCTCAGTGTGTGTGAAACGTCTTTTCCGAAATTTTACTGTCGCAAGTCAATCTTCCACTAGTATTTTCTTTCTCAAGTAACTCTCCCTGATCGCATACATGCAGAATATGATTGGTATATTCGAGCTACTATCCGAAAGGTAATCCAACAGCGCCTTCCGATATCTGTATAGATTAGGACTATTTGAACTGAAGTATCTATTGAACTTGTCAGTAACAGTTTGCTCAACTTTGCAGGATTTTTACGAGATTTGATTTTTTTTTCCATGATATTGTAATGATTGATTTCGAATTTCATCTATGTTGTCAATTGCTGAACTTTTAGTAGTCCAGATATGGGACAGCACTTGTATGATTAGTTAATACACGTCTTTTATGTTCTATATGTTCTATATACGCCTGTATATTGTTGAGTTTACTTTGAATGTTTGGTTTCATTTTTGTGAGCATCGGTCTGAAATGAAGACATTTGATTTCCTATCGTCTGGTTGACTATTTCATACATTACCAGCAAAGCCATATATCAAAATATAAACTTCTGACCAATATTTGGAGTTCCTATCAACTATTGCACAAGGACAAGTCTGGCGGGTTACAACTGTATAACTGTGACACTCGTATATCGAATGATCTCGACTGGTCTTTTTGGAACCTGTCCAGGCCTGGGGGAGTCATTTCTGTCCCTCTTTTCCAGCCTAAACATTTTTCTTACCACTTGAGCTAGGGAGTCGGAACTTTCCACATTATATCCTTGGGTAAAGCTCTGCAAGATAATGTGAAAATGATCGTCGCTATATAGCTGAAATATTGCTGAACGCGGCATTAAACCTTAATTCTCTCTCTTTCTCTCTCCTAAAACTCCCAGATGGGCGCTTTGATGTCGTCAACGTAAGGTCGTTTTCAAACAAGTCGTTTTTTGGTAGATTTTTCGGTCATAGTTTTCGAATTTTTTATTGAGGCAATTTCTCCAACATAACTGCATGATAAATTATTAAATATTAATTTGATGTGAAATAAAATAGGTTTGTCCAAGTTTCCTCACGGAAAAGCAGAAATAAAAAAAATCACTTTTCTGATACCCTAAATGGCCGCCATCATGAATTTACCCATGACCCTCTGCTCGGGGTATGCAAATGGGTTCAAAATGACCAATATGATAAGCTACAAAGTCACGGAGTACCAGCTAGCAATTTGTTGTCGTTCCGGGGATAGAGTCAAAAGTTTGGCAGGGGCCCATAATGGCTCCCCAGACTAGTAGGGCTAACATAATGAAAAAAATGGGAGACACGTAACATATTCAGGGCCAACCAGAATTGTAAGCACTCAAACAAAATATAGTTGAGTGATCACACGCGTTGTGGAAGCTAGAATCACTTTTAGTTCTCGCTGGTTGAATGCATGTCAATGAAAGTAAGGTTTTTGGCGATATCCATGACAATGATAGAATTATTCCATCAAGAAAAAAAATTGAGAGACGTCACTGGGCAATATGTAAGGAATGTGTTCTACCTGAAACATATCCTAGTGTTTCTGGACTACGTTAGCTAGAGCTGGCGAAGTCCTATGCAATACACATTCTCTTTCTCCTTGTTCTCCAGACTTTTGTTATGTACATGCAGTTCGTTAACTTTTCGAAACATAGACCGATTTCTCTCAAAATTCACCAGGATAACTAGGACGTCAAGCAGATACCGCATACCAAAATGAAGGTCAAAGTTCATGGTCACTTTGACATAAAAATCAATAAATCATCGAATTTCATTTTTTGTTTGTTTTAATGGATACATCAGTGTGAGGAGATATGGGGCATTCCATGAAACGAGGGTGCCAAAGTGTGACATGCACACGAATTCTGAAAAGATGTCAATTCATGGCTGCACAAAGTCAGGGATAATATTGATATACAGAGATTAGGGGAAATATATATATTAAAAAGAAAAAGAAGATAATATTCCACAATTTGGAAGGAGCATAAAATAATGAAGTTGCGCGTGTAACGAGGACACCAAACCATATGCAAAATTCACCATGTAATACGTTAATTTAAGTGTCAAACAGAATGAAAATATGATCAAAATGTTAGAAAAGTAAATCTCAAAGGTTCTTTGGAGTTGCTTAGAATGTACATGTACCACGGCACCAATCAAGTGGGGCGTGTAACAGGGACACAAAAATGGATTCGCGCCCATTCGCATACATCATGTGCAGTCACTATATTATGTCGCCATCAAACTGATCGTGGCAGATTGAACATTTTATATGTAAGACTAGCCTTAATTTGTCTTTCTTTCTTCTGGAATCAACATTTGTTTGCCACAAATGTAACGAAGTGGCAAAGGTAACTATTGAGGACGCGAAATAGCACGATACTACTTACCCGCTATTTTATGCTGCGTCATCATACGGCCCTACCCTAAAATGGCTCGACCAGTCATGTCACAAATACTGGATTCCATTGCTGCACATTGTAATTCATGCCAAACAAAATAAGTGAAATGCAGGCCGAGGATGGTGAAGGTAACCACATGAAAGTGGACACGAAGCGAGACATAAAAGTATATTCCAACTACAGCTATTAAGGACCCATCGAAATCCTGTCATATTTGGATCGATAATAGACAAGATTAGTCCGACTCAAGAATAGATTTGAATGATCACTGAATGACCTTTCTTGGTGACAGGTAAGAGGTAAGGTAAGTAACAAAAGAAGACACCATGCGCTACACGCGCTACCTGAATTTTGAGGGTTTCATGCCTCTAGAACCTGCATTTAATGGTGACTGATATAAAATAAACTGAAATTAAAAGAGCCAGATCGATACTTAAAAGTTTGCAATTCATGCACACTTTGCAAACAAAGGCATCAGTTTGCAATGTCACATTTTTGGGGTCCGTGGGTGTTCTCATATGCTGACACCGATGGTCCTCCGAAAGTAATGGATGTACATGTAACTAAGATGTTATCTTACGTATATCTACTTGTATCTGGCATTAAATAGAAATGAATGTCTTTCAAATTTGTGTAATATTTTAGGAAATTCATTGGTTTTAAATTTGAGTGTTTAGTGGTGACCCCATTTTACGGAATGACCCATATGCTAGGTATTGGAATTATCAAAGGTCATATATGCTGAATGTCAACGTCACAGTGCTCCCCCTTGACAGAAAATTACTGAAAACATGGCTGTTCCGTTACTCTAATACTATGATGTAGATTGTTATCAAACGTCAGACGAGTACAGAAGCGCTCGTAACCTCCATGACGTCCACACATCGGCATGATCTCCACAGAGACGCCTTCGTTATGAATTCCAAGATTTCCTGTGGTATTCAATGACCGATTGCTCGACTGAGCTTCGTCCCAGAGCCTAGTAGGGAGGACAGGATCGGATGGCTTTGCTTTCCAGATGACCATTTAGTGACTGTATGAAACCTCAGGTCAACGTTGTCTCAGACTTAGATACGCTATATTTGCCGTGCAGGTTCTCAAATACGTTTGGTCTTCATGTGTATTCCAGTAATTTTGAAATAGAATTATAACGACATACCGTACATGTTTGATAAGCCTTGCAAAAAAATAAATAAGTATTTTATTGCAACTTCATTGGTTTGTTCGTGGTCGCGACATCCACACACCCACGGATATTACATTTGAGATAAGTTACAAGCGTCTGGTCCGTCATTCATAATTCAGCCGTCGTCCATTAGAGAATATCCGCGTCCATAATCCAAAGACCTATTCCATATTCCATATAACAGTAATAGCACCAAATTCAAAAAGACAATCATAGTATACATAAACATAGGCTTGTTTCCTGCAAGAGAGAAGCGGTCAACAGTTTTCAATGATGCCGGCAAGACATCATGATGTTCCAAAAATATCAAATCCGTATCGCTGATCAGTATTCTTAATCCATAATATCCGTTGTAAAGTCGTCATCTAAAGAATGATGTATCTCAGTCACGCTTTGATTGTGAGCGTAATCGCTGATAATATACCAATGACCATACATATGGTGAAATAATAGGAGCGTATAACATTTCGTTCTCTTTGTGGGGCTTTGCAGATGGAAGCGATACCATCTTGGCAGCTAGACAATTCGACGGAACTGGACGAATCCACAATGATTTAAGACCTCCTGTGAGCGCATAGCTTTAGACCAATTATAGGGTCAAATTATCATTTCCGAAAGGGTCGTTCCTTGTAAATTTTGTAGACGTTACTAATATGTCAATGACATTAGACCTGTGCTAAATAATGTGCTATAATTTGTCGAAATAAACACGTCAAACGCATGTAAATATATCTAGGGGCGGGATGGTAGAATATGCGAGATTTTTTTTCAATATCTCACAAATTACGGATTTGAAGGCAAAAATCGGAAGATTGCAACAACTGGAGACCAAGAAGGCTACTAAATCTTGATGGCCAGATATGCTCGTCAATTAGCTATAGCAAACTGAATTCGCAAAGTAATAAGTGTAATACAAAATGGGTTTATTATGAAGACAAATAGGTTGCCTCGCATGTCCAATTTGTATCATTTCATCTACAAGTTCTTCGAAAATCTGTTCGGAAAAAAGCGGCAGCTTATAGGGAATGCAGATTCATAGATCGGGGCGGGGGCTACAAAACTTTCTCCTCTATATCAGGAACTAGTGAAACTTGAGAGCTGACACTCTGTGACTCTGTAGTGTATCATAATGGGGTCATTTAGAGCCTGTTTTCATAAAACCTCGAGAAGATGATGCATGGGTAAATTTAAAATGGCGAACAGAAAAGTGATGTTTTCTTCATTTTCCCTCAAAATTCGTGCTTTTCTGCTAGGACAAGTTGGTCAAAGCTATATTAATTTATCAGGCAGTGCTTGCGAAGAAAACACATAAATAAAAAAATAAAACCTTACCGAAAAATCGTCCAAAAACCCCTTTTTGAAACGCCATCATGGCGGTCATCTTAGATTTGTTGCATTTTCTCGTAGAGGTTGACCTACGGGTTTAGTGTGGTAAGTTCCAGCCCCTAGCCCAATGGGTGAGGAAATATTCGTAACAGGGAAAGCCCAACTGTTAAATGTGGTTGTTACGCATAAACACGCTCCTTTGAAATAATTTATGGAAGTGGTAGTCATGAAGACTCTATAAAACTGTTTTCCGCTGTGTTTTTCGTCATATCATATGCATTTTCCTGTTTCAGATTGTGAGGCAAAATTGTTATCGTAAAAGAGATATATAGCTTCAATGAATTCTGCTAGTGAATAACATTAGTGTCATAATGATATATTTCAGATGATATTTTTAATAAGTATATAATGTGAACTTAGACAGTATTTGTTCTAGTGAATGATCTGGGTGAAAGTACAGGGTTCTGGAACAAGATTATTGAATTTTATTTGTGGGGGGGGGGGGAGGGGGGAGAACATGGCTTCAGGGCCAATTTCTCGGAGTATTCAATTAGAAATGTGCAAGATTTTATCACTTCATCACAAAGCTGAATAGCCTGTGAATTCCCTTATGGCCAGCACAACACTCAGTAATGGTAACAGAGCTAGCTGCTGAAAGACTCATATTCACATCGTGATAAAATAATATCGGTCAGTGACATCATGATGTTTTGTTAGCATCATTGGAAACTATCGTGGGTTTGGTATTGCCCGCAGATCGGATCACACTTGAATTACACTAACGTGCGACATAAACATTTCAAACAGAGAAAATGAATATGAGAAATTCTTCACTCAATTTCTAAACTCTGACCATTAAAGAAGCAGTGATGGAGTGCTATTCCTCTGGGGATATTGAAGACTATATTCTGTGGCTTTAACAATGAATGCACTGATAGTTTTAAAATTAGAACTGTGAGTACTAGAAATTAGAAGAAATTTTAAATCTAGACAAATAGGCAAAGACAAAATTAGAATGAAAGGTACATCAGCAAGTCACTAGGTGCAGCTTCGCTCAAACTTGAGGCTATAAGATTTAAACGAGGGTATTGTCATTAAATCCAAAGTAAACTGGTATGACAATGGAGAGAAACGTTCGTCATATTTTTGCCATTTGGAAAAAAAGGATCAGATTCTGAAAACACTATCGGAAGTTGAAAGGAAGGATGGAATCCACATTTTTATACGTCTGATATTCTGGCGGAATTGAAATCTATTTACTCTTAACAATTATACTTGAACAATACACAAGAAGGTCGGACAGAATGGTCTATAATGCAACGTTATCGGAATAGGAAAAATGTCATATGAGAGTGCACTCTCGTATAGACAATGCCGTGAAGCATTAGACCATATGAAAACGAATAAAACCCCGGTTAAGATGGCCTCCCAGTTGAAATTTATACCAAATTTGGATACAGAATTGGTCCTTTCTCCTCGTGTATTTGATTTTCAGCACAAATCCCTCTCAGTATTTCAACGGCAAGATATTTTTACATCTATACCGAAAGAAGGCAAATATCGGAAAATTGTAACAACTGGAGACCGAGAAGGCTACTAAATCTTGATGGCCAGATATGCTCGTCAATAGCTACAGCAACACTGAATTCGCAAAGAAATAAGTGAAATGCAAAATGGGTTTATTATGAAGACAAAGAGGTTGCCTCTGTCCAATTTGTATCACTTCATCTACAAGTTCTTCATAATTCGAGAGTCATATTCTGTTAATTAATTTGTTAACCTTAGTTGTTTTTCAACTAATTGTATTGATTTGGTTTGCTTTAAGAAGTGTGGTCAGCAGTATTTTGGCAGCACGATATCTTAGTGTAAATGGTCACGGAAAATCTGTTCGGAAAAAGCGGTTGCTTAAAGGGAAAGCAGACCATAGATCGGGGCGGGGAGCTATCAAACTTTCTGCTCTGTCAGTGCGGTACAACTCCAAAACGGGGAACGTTCCCAAATTGGGAAATATATTTCCTGAACAGGAAAACTTTCCAAAACAGGGAACATTCCCAAATTGGGAAACATATTTCCTCAATCTTTGGCAAATATGGTTGTTCATTCATAAAATGCAAACAACACAAATATTATACTCAAATGTTCTCTAAATAAGTAAGTTCACTGTTTCATTATACAGAATAATTATTTGTTCTTATTGTGGTTTCAATTGATCGATAGCCCACAGTATCGCTGACCAATTTTTCCATTTCAGGAAACCATCATATTCAGACTGGAATATCTCGGGTTAACAATGACTAACGATCAAGACACTGATCATGTGATAGCAGGGTCAAAGTGAGCTATCTTTCTGTGGATAGTCAATGCACAGAGAAGTGCAGTGACTGAGAAAATTAGGATCCAAATTTCACAATAGCATTATTTGGACAATTGAAACCATAATGAGAAAAAATAATTATTCTGTATTATGACACAATACAAACTTGTTTATTTAGATGACATTTGAGTATAATATTTGTGTTGTTTGCAATTTGTGAATGAACAAATATATCTGCCAAAGTTCTCCAGTTCAGGAAATATGTTTCCCAATTCGGGAATGTTCCCCGTTTTGGAGTTGTACCGTACTGTCTGTATCCGAAACGAGAGAAACTTGAGAGCTGACACTCTGTGACTTTGTAGTTTATCATATTGGGGTGATTTAGAGCCTATCTGCATAAAACCCCGAGAAGATGATGCATGGGTAAATTCAACACCTTGAACAGAAAAGTGATGTTTTCGTCATTTTCCTTCAACATTCATGCTTTTCTGCTAGGACAAGTTGACCAAAGCTATATTAATTTATCATGCAGTTTTTTCTTAGAAAATCCACAAATAAAAAAAAACTGTAAAACCTTCCGAAAAATGATCCAAAAACTCCTTTTTGAAACGTCATCATGGCGGTCATCTTAGACTTGTTGCATTTTCTTGTAGAGGTTGACCTATGGGTATAATGTGGCAAGTTTCAACCCCTAGCCCAATGGATGAGGAAATATTCAGGAGGGAGGGGGCGAGATGGCCCCCTGCCCTGGACAGGTCCCAAATCACCCAAGTCTGATAGGGTTAACAAGAGCCATGCAAGCAGTGTAGTCATTTTGGGGGAATTATTGCTCTGCCATTTCAAGAAATGTTCAGATGTCAAATGAATGTGACAAAAATTCCTACGGAAGAACTATATAGCAAAGGACAAATACCGTATAGACACATTCAGTCGTTTGAAACCTTATGGGACAGGATTTCTTTATGTATGTGGCATTTACCTGATCAATGGAGCAGAAGTGCAATTATACCAATCACGTGCCCTGACAATATACAAGTGTTTAACCTGGAAGATTTATAGCGAAGACAATACGGCCACGTGACTACCTTAATGTTACCAGTATTGCATTGTCAGGAAATTGAATGGGTGGATTTGGAAGGGGTTACCCGAATCGAACGAAGTATTGCTTTTACAGATTTATCAGGAGACACACGTATACGAGCAAGCTGTGAAATAATCTGTATACGTCCTTATATAAGGGTCCATTTGTTCAAAGTCGGACTGGGGTGCATTCGAAGTTTCGGACGAGGGGACAAAATCCGTGCATTTGGAAATTCACTTCGAGCCGTAAAGGATTCACAAGTGAGTACGATGGACGAATATAGCTAACGAATTGAGGCGGAAAACATAACCGATGTTTACTTATGTTCGTCCTCTCACAGATAACAAGCCTCAGATATATCTAACAGATAAAATATTTCTGTATCATCGCTGGTACTTCGCGTTACAGATTTCGTTACTTCGGGATATATTAGGACTACTAACGAATTGAAACAACACTTTATATGGCTATATAAGTGAGTTAGTAACGGTTCGTGCCGTTCTATCAATAGTTATGACAACAATTGTGAATATATACATGTAGGCTTCCTATGGCAAAACGCTCATTTCCGTTGATATCTTTCCACGACAAGCGGTATGGACTCTTCAGGTGAAGATCGTTGTAATTAGGCCCATACTCCTTAACTCGACTAGACTCCCCCACCAAACTTTCCACGCTATCCCCGAAAACTAACAGACGACACACCGCGACTTGTTTGTCTAAATATCCGCAATGCGGGTGTGAATTATAAGATGCAATTTCGTCGTTTTTTTCCAAAATGCTTGCATTGTTGTCACCTGTCGGAGGACAGTTATACATGGCGTGATTTCTGTAATACCTTGCGGTTTCGGGCGTAATTTTTGCAATACCTTGGGTATACTGGGCATGATTTTTAAAAAAACTTGTGGTTACCACACGGTATTGGGTGATTTCGTCAATCCTTGAATCTCTTATTCCTCGATTCCGTAAAAACGTAGTTGTCAGATTATAGTTTTACATCTACCCCAGCCAATCACGGTAATTCTTCAGGGCGCTACCTTTTGACAGAATGTAGGGATTGATTTCAAGTTTGGTGACTAGCTTCTTAGGAGTCGCGTCCAATTAATCGAGGCACTTTTCGATGCCTTTCAGATGGATCGAAAAATTTATCGGCTGAAACCGGGAGGGCAGAACTGAGACCCCTGGCGGCGTCTCCCAGTTTGCTCCCGGTTCTATCTAGATCGAATGGATAGGAAATTGAGCGGTAATCTCGAATGGGGCCCCGGTTTCAATATGTCTGCGTCCATTTATTTGGCCTATCTTAACTCCATAGAGTGTTGTGTGGGTATCATATTTTGGGGGCGCTCGTCGTAAACGCATGTCGTGGTCAAAAATAGAATCACAGAAACAGATTGTTTAGAAAGATGTTTTCCATGTTATTCATCGTTCAATCTTTATACATGTATCTATGTCCCGATGTCTCCTGAATCCAGTTGAACGAAAACTTTCATTTATCTATACATAAATATTTATTATATAAATGAATGATCGTCGCTCACATCGATAATTGATTGCATATCGGACTAGTATCCTTCTGGAATAAATGACACATCAACTGGAAATGATCTGAATAATAATGGTATGGAAGCATGCGCTATTTGCTATTAACATCTTTTGGCGCCAAACATGGATCGTTTTAACCGAAAAATAAAATCTATGTTAAGTGTTTGACCGGTGTCTGAACCTTGGTGTCTAATTTGTTTTATAATCTGGATTTATTCTTTGTAGATTCCATTTTTCTGTCGTGTGATATAGTTCAAATATTAAGTAGAATATATCAACAAAGTTTATTTCTGACATAAGGTTGCCTGAAAGTGGATGGCGGAAATATTGACAATCGGAACTAGAGGTGTTGATAATTCACATCACAGTCGGTCTGTGACAGATCGGTTCCTTGAAACAACAGCGAAGGGAGTGGAGTTAATAATTTCTTTAAAAGAAAAAAAACTGAAACAACACTGTGTAAATGTGGAAATTAACCAAATAATGAAATTAATTACCGGCTAATACAGACAGCAATCACGCTTTAGACCAAATGGTTACATACATTTTACTATAAACGATACCGTGTGTTGTTTGTGCGAAAGGCTGATAGGGAAAAAACTTCGATCGAGCGTTTAAGTTTATATTCTCCGGTTTCTAGTGAATTACAAGCCGTCCCTGTGGTCTTCATAACCCCTTTATTTCTAAATACGAAGAAATCGCTGACGACAGAGATTTCATATTCTAATATACTATCAGAGGAACATATGGAATTTTATTCTAGACTCACAGAATTTATTTCAATGTACAGTTCCTGGACCGATCTCAAAACAAACAAAAAACAGGGGTTCGAAATAAGTTGCACTTAATAATTAACAATGAGCGAGCTTTTAGAATATTAATTGGTGATGTTTCTTTCTTTCCATTCATGACGTGTAGAGAAATTGCGCTGTCAGAGCAAGGGTGCGAATACAGATCTATGAACGGAATAACACAATAATGTTAAATTATTCCTGTTCAATCTTATTAATTATCCGTGTTTAAATGCATATATATATATATATAAACTCCCGAATGGTTCTTTCATTTGATGGCATCTCGATTCCATTCTCGAAGCATGTTGAGTTATTTCGAGAGGGATCGAGATGGTCTTCAGCTTCGATAGAAAACCGGAGCAAACCGGGACAACAATCGATAGAGATAAACTGAGACCCTTCGAGACGAGATATTTATCGGTTTTACTTGTTTATCGAGAAACCGTATCGATCGATTAGAGGTGACCCCGGTTACAGACCAGAGAAAGTTTAGTATTTTTCTCACCAAGATGTGTCATCCAATATGGCCGCGGCCGAAAACTTGGATTTTCTCGTCTGTACATGAATTATTATTTGTTCGATCGATATATTCTTATAGTATGCATCGAATGCCTCCCACCCACTCTTTTAAAATGTATTGTGTATATGCGTTTCCAACTTTAGCCTTCGTTTCGTCAACAGACGCGTATTTGTGACGCCACCGGCCTAATAAATCACAAAAATTGTTGCCAGAGAATAGAATCGAAACACATTCTTTCTAAATTTGATTTGTAAGTTCCTTGTCAAAAGATGTCTCTTTCGTATTTTGCTTCGTCCTCGTGTGCACATAGGTGGCGCCACCTTTGAGTACCTCGTTTCCAGACAATACAATAAGAATGACTATGGATTGTTTTTACAATTGCCATGAATCTTGGGGTTGATTTTCGTCCACCTCTGAAAGCAGGTGGCGCCACCTAGCTTGGACTAAATTGAAATATCGTTTCTGGATAATAAAAGAAGAACAACGTAACATACCCTTTACAAATTTGGTATCAGGATTCCTTGCCTGCAGTAGTCGCTTGATTGCGTTTCATCCACAAACGTCCACAGGTCGTGCAAACGGAGGACCAAGTTTCCGGATTATACATTTAGATGATTCAGCGTACTCTTTTGGTTGAATGCTATGTCACAAGAGATGGCTTCGGATAGTGCCTTTCGTCCACATCCGCACATAAATGGCGCCGCCTGGAAACAAACTTGCAATCCTGCGTCAGTATAGTACAATTGGACTGCATCGGGCGGGCGCGATTACAATGTTTTATCTATATATAGATTGCTATCATGCAGATTTTGCTTTAGTTTGAACATCGTCCACAAACGCCCATAGGGGTGACCAATAAAATTTGGATTATTAACAAATTATTTTCAGATGGGGTATGTGGGATCCATGACTTTTGTCCACATCCGCACGTATGTGTTCCCACTTGAGAGCAAACTTTGTTTCACGACGATGAAAATTGAATGACTCAATGAAATTTAGCATTTAAATGCTTTGCATAATATGGTGCCTTTGCTTGTCTTTTTGGGCATATATATATATATATATTATGTCCTGCCATAAGTAGAACAACTCGTGGATTTGGTATGCCGCTACATGTCGCTGGTAGGCGAGAGCAAGGATGGTCTTGGTTTCCACCATCACGCGGCTTCAAATATGGCCACTGCCGCCATCTTGGATGTGTCCTTCTCGTATTGGTTTTCCGATCAATCTCCATTGACAAGATGTATCTATTGATTTCAAATTTCCGAGTGGCTTCGGATAGTCCAGAGCAAGTTTGGTATTGCTAATTTCTAATATCTGTTATTTCCCGCTCCATTAATTTATGGGGAAAAAAATGAACCGATTGACCTCATACTTGGAATACTATCACATGAAATAAGTGACGCGAATGAACATAAACAATGTGTAGTTCCCCGCGATACACTTTTAATGCAATTTATCATTATGGTTGGGCATGTTTACAAACACTTCGTTTTGGCTTACATGCAAACCATGATTTACTTTATCAAGAAAATATTATTATTCTATACACTACAAAGAGCTGAAGAAGAAATATATCATCGAGGTTCACATCTGTCGTGGGAGTGGCACCACCTATAGTAGATTACGTAATTTAGTACAACTGGTTCAATCGCTGGGAGACTTGCATCTGGATGGTCTATCTTTTACTCATAAAACTGCCAAAAATAAAAATCCAAATTCACATCAGATAATAATTCCCAAGTCTATTATGTCGGGTTTTTTTCGGAGAAAATTATCCGAAAATTACGGATGCCCATCTTCTGACCTCATATTAACGCCGAATATCTTCGATGTAGTAACAAAAATGCTCAATTTTGACCTATAACATCAATTATATCCTTCAAAGTCATACAAAATAGTGCATTATTTTCGCGTCATAATTGAAAATCTGAATGATAGCTGCAACATTGCTGGAAGTTTTTGTATAGGTACAAACTGTATGTCAGATACCAAAGGCATGTGGAGAAAGTGGTCCTCAGGTCCGACATTCAATATTCAACAGTTATTCCAACATAACTTTCCTGTCAGAAATGGAAAGATCTTTCCTGTAGGACAGATATCATCAATTCCTAGCATACATAAAATGAAAGTTTATAAGAACACAAGTTGAGTGTGCGTGTGTGTGTGTAGAGGTTTGTGTGTGTGGAAGGGGGGGGAGTCGGAAGTTCATCGCAACTCAAAACAACGAGGCTACTACATAAGGAAATTGTACCTCTTTTACTGGAATGCAGATAGACGACCAAATGTGGTTGACGGGTTCTTAACACATGTCAGATTTAACTGTAAATTCGTGACAGATTATTCTGGTACAACGCACAGCCTCATGTCCTCGTCAACATCAAAACATTCTGTAATTGTTGTCAAGATAGTCAGTAGACAATTCACATTTCTTTGCATGCTTGCTTTGTCCCTGTTGCTCTATACTTCACTTGGGCTCCAGAATACATTGTAGAAAACAAATTTTTGACAAAGATTCACAGATAATGCAAGGGCTCGCTCGCTCAGGAAAACTTTCGCGGTAGCACGCTGAAGGTAACCCAATTCAACCAGATAGATAGATATATATTCTTTATTTAAAACTCCATAGCTCCATATGTTATAACCTCTTTTCGTGACGGCCAAAATACGTCATACGCTAAATAAGGTTTATTCATCGCTCAGCAGAGAACGGAATCAAGGGGAAGTGAGTAGCTTTTGCATTGGCGGACATTATTCAAACGAGGAACGAGGAATAAAAGCAGTTTTAATTTGGATCCTGCTCAGTATAGGCATGTAATTCTCCACGTGAATGTCTGTAAATTATACTCATGTCGCTCCATATATTCTTTTTCAGGGGAAAATGAGAGAATACTGATGTGGAGAAAGATATAGTCGAATACAATTTTCCGGTTGAAATTTGTACAGTTTATATCAGATTACTAATCCACTATGGTACGACAATGTGTGCGCACAACATGCATGAAATTTGGAACACATATACATATTGCCAGAACGTTTGATTATGGCTGTAGGAGCAAGTCGGCAACATCCAGTATTGTCAGGCGGTAGCACCTGGTCGCATATGTGACTTATCCGGCATATGCCGGGTCAGGCCCATCAAATATGTGTTTTACTTCTTTGGCTAGAGCGTTGAAATTTCCAACAATTTATCATGCGGAAAAGCTCTACAAGACAATGTAAAAATAATTCATGCTGTTACCTCTGACGTCACAGTGACGTCATATCCCAAAAATGCAGATTTGTCGGTCAGATTATCCAATTTTTATATTTACAATATTTTCTAAAAAAACCGTCATAAATTAGGAAATAACTATCCAATGTGAAATAATAAAAAAGCAATAGGCACTTTCACAACAAAAAGGTGCTTTCTACTGAATGCAGGATCTGCTACTGTAATACATTTACATTTCGTTATTGTTTTTCAGTGCCCTTGTCCAGCACCAAGAATCTTAACCCAATTTGGGGTGCACCGCAGCCTGGGGAGGTACGGAAAGTGCCTTGCCTCGTCTTCCGATCTACTTATAACATAGGAAAAACACAATTTGGGTATTACCACCCCACCCTCTGGGACCCAGTTCAAAATAGATCTCTGCCATTCTCCTGAGCAAATCATTACTATATGATGCATAAATTATATATCTAAATCACATTGTGGCCGAGTTATCAGACAACACATTTTGCACGACGGCAACCAGCTGAATGTAAGAGTTGATGCTCGTGGTTGGGGTACTAAATACAACTGAATACATATATGCAACCAGGCTCTGCAGTGAGCTTATGTGGTTCATCGTACATGTCGATTATACACTTATAACATAGGAAAACATTATATAGGCGTAATCGCCCATACCCGGGCCCCGGTTCAAAATATGTTTATGTACCTCACCTGATCAATACCTTCCGAATTGTGACTATATTGTATCTCTAAATCATGTGGTTATCGAGTTATACAAACATAGACAGACGACCGTACGGGCAGTCAGACATTACGGCTTTAATGGTATAGATTACGAAATTAGACTGCGATATTAACGCGGACGGACTTTGTACTTGATTTAAGATACACTATTCAGACTAAGAAACATTGCTGCCAAGTGCACATGTCGGTATTCAGGGGTTTGATTTCAAACAGTCCAAAGTACATAATATGCAAACATGGTCGTTAATATTTCTCAGAATAAGTGCAGTCATATTTCGTGGGACATATTTATGAGAAATTACACATACAGTGCTGGCATTTCGACATGCACAGTGGCATTCTTGTATATGTGCAGTCGTGTGGGCAATCATGGATATTGCATGTCCCCCATATGATGACAATTATTGAAATACTTAGCATTGCTTAGTATTTTGTGTACAACGTTGGTTAGACTGTATATTAGCTCCAATCCAAAGGAAGAGCGCGATATATGTCCAATCGCCCAGTCCAGGGTGTGTCTCGGAAATGTCCACCTTAATTTTCACTTTCGTTTTTATTGTCGGTACAGCATGTCATTTGTCTGAACGTAACTTCGGAAGAAAGGACATTTCGATGTTCCGTTGATATTGAGGTTGCATGGAGGGACAGCGTTCATTCAAGTTGAATTATTAAGACCTCAGCCACTTATCTCGGAAATGTCCACCTTAATTTTCGCTTTCGTTTTTATTGTCGGCACAGCATTTCATTTGTTCATAGAGCTCTGAACTTCATCATGTCACTAACGGAGAATGGGATCTGGGACGAGGCTGTTTCGATGAACCTTCTTCATTAAGTTCATCAAATGAGTTGAAAATTAATTCAGTATTTAAACCGTTATTACTTTCTCGTGTTGAGCCCGCTTGCGTATTAATGAAAGTGACTGACTTTTCCTGCGAAGCAACTTAAACAAACTGGTACTCCGATGTACTTGTTATCGCGACATTCGATTTGGGCGTGCTTTGTTCTTGCTACACGGTGTTGTGAGGAATACTACATGAAAACTTGGAAGACAAGGGCTCGAAGAAAGGAACAAAGTCAGGTGTAGAAATCAACAGTGCATCTGCCTGGATGCTTTTATAACAATAGTCTCCACGAAAAATAAGGGAGGCGAATAGGATCCACGCAGAAATAAAGTTCATTTAAAATAAAGTTCAACACCGTATGTACAGGTAAGTCAATCCAGCTGAATAAAATCCGCATAAGTATACACCGCTTGATAGTGCATACCAGATGAACAAAGTTCGTGCATGTCAATATTTCATTCAGCATAAATCTTCAGCTTGGACAAGCGAGTTGATGAAATGAATAAAGTCCGCTTAGGTAAGAAATCGTAATAAATCCACAGAATAATGCGGGCCCAAGTAATGTTCAGTATGGAATGTTAGTATTTCGCGCACATTGAGAGGGACTTCTGAAGCGCCACACGCGTGATACGATACGTGAAACAACTCCAAGCTGAATATCTCACAGGTCAACAGGTAATCCCACACAAGTAAGTATCCTCGATTTGAATTGTACAGAGTCATTAAGTTATATCTGAGTTGTCTCGGTACACTAAGACATATCTGAATTGTCCCGGTATACGATGTTATATCTGAGTTGATCTGGTGTACGAAGTATAACTGAATTGTTCCGGTGCACAAAGTATATCTGAATTGAACCGGTGTACGAAGTATAACTGAATTGTTCCGGTGTACGAAGTATATCTGAATTGTTCCGGTGTACGAAGTATAACTGAATTGTTCCGGTGTACGAAGTATAACTGAATTGTTCCGGTGTACGAAGTATAACTGAATTGTTCCGGTGTACGAAGTATAACTGAATTGTTCCGGTGCACAAAGTATATCTGAATTGTTCCGGTGTACGAAGTATAACTGAATTGTTCCGGTGCACAAAGTATATCTGAATTGAACCGGTGAACGAAGTATATCTGTATTGTCCGTACTCACCGTTCGTCAGGCTGAATAGTATCCGCACAGGTAAGTAATTCCACTGAATTGTGTGTTCACAAGTAAGTAAATCCGCTGAATATTGCACACACAAGTAAGTAAGTCCACTGAATAGTGCACACTCAATTTAGTCATTCCACTGGATAGTTCATGCACAGGTGAGTAACTTCTATCTGTATTGTACGAGTGAGATAATGCGTAAATGAGTCCAGGCCGTATGTCACTCGCACATGTAAAACACTCCACGCTGATTTCTGAGAAGTTACACAATAGCGGGCAAATTTAGACCGGCTATTCTGGATACCACAGACACTGATTTGTACTGCACCGTAGAACTGTCTGGACTGGTCAATCTTGACCACGCAAGCATATATAACCTATGTCAGGCCTAACCACTCCATAAATGCCAGACCTCACTAATCGATCAAATAATAAATTTTACATTTTAGTCGATCTCTCGTGACTCTCGTCACGACACTCCCCAAGCGCGAAAAATCAGTTTAACTGCTGTGAGATCAGTTTTCTAGCTTCAACAGCAGCTGACCTTGCAGGTGGTCTTGTAGTTACAGTTTCTGGGCGTTTCTGTTTCAGAAGGTAGGTGTCATCAGTTGGGATATTTGGACACTCAAGAGGATAGAGTAAGCACACTGGTCTGTTGATCTTTTTCTGTGAAGGTAGCAGAATCGTTGCAGATCTAACTTTACCATCCCTTCCAGCTATCACACTTTGTATTTTCCCGAGTCGCCATGCAGCACGAGGAAGATCATCCTTGACCAGAACAATATCACCTGCTTTTGGTTCAAAGATAGACTGACTCCTGGGTCCCTTCAAATGCGATTGTGTCCGTTCTCTTAGGCTAGTCAGATACTCATTTCTCCAGGAGTTCCAAAATGCTTCCAGATGTCTTTGTCCTTTTCTCCACATCTGGAGTACCTTGTCTGCTGAGCTAAACGTTGGTTGGTAATCTGGATCGGTAAGATCAATGACCACTTCAGGGAATGCAGTTTTCAGATTCAATGTAAGAAAGTCTGATGGTGTGATTGTCGTGTTGGAATTTATGTCGTCATCGACATAAACCAAAGGTCTTGAGTTTACCACAGCTTGTACTTCATGAAGAAATGTCTGTAACTGGTCAACAGTCAGCAAAGTCCTGCCAATGGCTTTACGTAGACATCTTTTGACGAGTCCAACTAGTCTCTCGTAGAACCCTCCCATCCAGGGGGATAACTCTGTTATAAATTGCCACCTCACTCCTTGCTCCGCCACATAATTTTTCACCTCTGGGTCCAGAACTATCTGTTTCCACATATTGTCGATGACTGTTTTGGCCAACTTGAACTGTGGTGCGTTGTCTGACAGGATCTGCTTAGGTGCGCCGTGACGAGCAACGAATCGTCGCAAACAGAGTAAAAATGGAGGGGTGGACATGTCTCTGACCAGCTCTAGATGTATAGCCCGAACAGCCATGCAAGTAAAGAGACACACCCAAACCTTTGTCACTTCTGTCGCGTCCTTTACATAAAGGGGTCCAAGGTAGTCAAGTCCTGTGTACGTGAAAGGAGCAGACTCAGTTACTCTTTGTTTAGGCAAAGGCGGCATAACTGGCATTTTGTACGGTCCACCCTCGTGTCGTCGACAAATCGTACAGTTCCGTAGGACCTTCTTCACCACCGATCGACCTTGAGGAATCCAATATTCCTGTCGTGTTTGCGCCAGTGTTTGTGAAACACCTGAATGGAGAATGCTCTTATGATACTTCTCTATCACCAGAGTTGTGTATGGGTCAAGTTTCGGGAGCAATATAGGTGATATGGCACCCGCTGAAAGTTCTGCATTTGTCAGTCTCCCATGGCAACGAAGTAGTTCTTCTGCATCCAACTGTAGACCTAGCTGCTGCTGGAGATTATTTCTCTTGCTGCGTTGGATGGCTTCAATGACATCTTTGAAATTCCTTTGTTGAACGTTTTGAACCCACAAAAGTTTAGCCTTTGCCAGTTCCTGTGACGTCAGAGGACCTTTATGGCAGTTTTGCCTTTTTAGTTTGCCAACAAACCTCAGGAGCCACGCTGTTACTCGTATCAGTTTGGTAAGTGAAGAAAAGTTTTCAGCAGTCAGTCCGAAGGGAGTATCAGCCAAAACCGGGCCTTGATTGGCAGCGAGTTTAGCTTCGTATAAAACTTGTTTCTTTTTCTCGGAAGCTGCGTGTTCCAGTACTTCTTGAATTATTGGTGGAGTATTCCAAGTTGGCCACAATTCAACAGGATGACCGAGCCATTCAGGACCATGCCACCAGGAGTTCAACTGGAGACTCTCCACAGTGCCCCCTCTTGTTGCTATGTCGGCTGAGTTTTCAGTTGTAGAGATGTACCGAAACTGAATATTATCATGTGATCTGATCTCCCTCAATCGGTTTTTAACAAACAGAGTAAGTGGATTCTTGGTCTTAATCCAGCTAAGTACACACTGTGAGTCTGTCCAGATTACTTTGTGCGAAATTGGAAGATTTAGTTCTTTCTGGACAAATGTTAAAGCGCGAACGCCAATCAGAACAGCCAATAGTTCCAATCTCGGCACTGTTACCTTTTTCGTTGGGGCCAAACGAGTCTTGGAGAACACCAGATTATTCTTCACACAAGCGTCTGTTGAAACCTGTAGGTAAACAGCTGTAGCATAGGCACGTGTCGATGCATCACAGAAACACAGTAGTTGATACCTTATAGGCTGCAGTGTTACAGTTTCTGGGCGTTTCTGTTTCAGAAGGTAGGTGTCATCAGTTGGGATATTTGGACACTCAAGAGGATAGAGTAAGCACACTGGTCTGTTGATCTTTTTCTGTGAAGGTAGCAGAATCGTTGCAGATCTAACTTTACCATCCCTTCCAGCTATCACACTTTGTATTTTCCCGAGTCGCCATGCAGCACGAGGAAGATCATCCTTGACCAGAACAATATCACCTGCTTTTGGTTCAAAGATAGACTGACTCCTGGGTCCCTTCAAATGCGATTGTGTCCGTTCTCTTAGGCTAGTCAGATACTCATTTCTCCAGGAGTTCCAAAATGCTTCCAGATGTCTTTGTCCTTTTCTCCACATCTGGAGTACCTTGTCTGCTGAGCTAAACGTTGGTTGGTAATCTGGATCGGTAAGATCAATGACCACTTCAGGGAATGCAGTTTTCAGATTCAATGTAAGAAAGTCTGATGGTGTGATTGTCGTGTTGGAATTTATGTCGTCATCGACATAAACCAAAGGTCTTGAGTTTACCACAGCTTGTACTTCATGAAGAAATGTCTGTAACTGGTCAACAGTCAGCAAAGTCCTGCCAATGGCTTTACGTAGACATCTTTTGACGAGTCCAACTAGTCTCTCGTAGAACCCTCCCATCCAGGGGGATAACTCTGTTATAAATTGCCACCTCACTCCTTGCTCCGCCACATAATTTTTCACCTCTGGGTCCAGAACTATCTGTTTCCACATATTGTCGATGACTGTTTTGGCCAACTTGAACTGTGGTGCGTTGTCTGACAGGATCTGCTTAGGTGCGCCGTGACGAGCAACGAATCGTCGCAAACAGAGTAAAAATGGAGGGGTGGACATGTCTCTGACCAGCTCTAGATGTATAGCCCGAACAGCCATGCAAGTAAAGAGACACACCCAAACCTTTGTCACTTCTGTCGCGTCCTTTACATAAAGGGGTCCAAGGTAGTCAAGTCCTGTGTACGTGAAAGGAGCAGACTCAGTTACTCTTTGTTTAGGCAAAGGCGGCATAACTGGCATTTTGTACGGTCCACCCTCGTGTCGTCGACAAATCGTACAGTTCCGTAGGACCTTCTTCACCACCGATCGACCTTGAGGAATCCAATATTCCTGTCGTGTTTGCGCCAGTGTTTGTGAAACACCTGAATGGAGAATGCTCTTATGATACTTCTCTATCACCAGAGTTGTGTATGGGTCAAGTTTCGGGAGCAATATAGGTGATATGGCACCCGCTGAAAGTTCTGCATTTGTCAGTCTCCCATGGCAACGAAGTAGTTCTTCTGCATCCAACTGTAGACCTAGCTGCTGCTGGAGATTATTTCTCTTGCTGCGTTGGATGGCTTCAATGACATCTTTGAAATTCCTTTGTTGAACGTTTTGAACCCACAAAAGTTTAGCCTTTGCCAGTTCCTGTGACGTCAGAGGACCTTTATGGCAGTTTTGCCTTTTTAGTTTGCCAACAAACCTCAGGAGCCACGCTGTTACTCGTATCAGTTTGGTAAGTGAAGAAAAGTTTTCAGCAGTCAGTCCGAAGGGAGTATCAGCCAAAACCGGGCCTTGATTGGCAGCGAGTTTAGCTTCGTATAAAACTTGTTTCTTTTTCTCGGAAGCTGCGTGTTCCAGTACTTCTTGAGTTATTGGTGGAGTATTCCAAGTTGGCCACAATTCAACAGGATGACCGAGCCATTCAGGACCATGCCACCAGGAGTTCAACTGGAGACTCTCCACAGTGCCCCCTCTTGTTGCTATGTCGGCTGGATTTTCAGTTGTAGAGATGTACCGAAACTGAATATTATCATGTGATCTGATCTCCCTCAATCGGTTTTTAACAAACAGAGTAAGTGGATTCTTGGTCTTAATCCAGCTAAGTACACACTGTGAGTCTGTCCAGATTACTTTGTGCGAAATTGGAAGATTTAGTTCTTTCTGGACAAATGTTAAAGCGCGAACGCCAATCAGAACAGCCAATAGTTCCAATCTCGGCACTGTTACCTTTTTCGTTGGGGCCAAACGAGTCTTGGAGAACACCAGATTATTCTTCACACAAGCGTCTGTTGAAACCTGTAGGTAAACAGCTGTAGCATAGGCACGTGTCGATGCATCACAGAAACACAGTAGTTGATACCTTATAGGCTGCAGTGTAGAGTTGAGACCTACAAACCTGGGTATTTGCACTTCTGAGATTTCCTGTAGGTTATGCGAGATTTGACTCCATTTCTCGTGCTTTTCTTCGGGTAGAACAGCATCCCAATCGAACTTCTCAGTCCATAGTTCCTGTAGAAATAGTTTGGCTGTCAGAGATACAGGGCTGAAAAATCCAAGTGGATCAAATAGAGAGGCAATAATCTTCAATACTTCCCTCTTTGTCAAAACCAAGGTTTGGTTCACTATCTCTGGAACTGAAACTCTAAGAACATCCTGTCGCACGAGCCACGGAATACCAAGAACAGTTAGTTCACTCCGTTTGTCCTGGTCTTTCTCAGGTATGTAGTCTGCAAGATCTGTTGAATTAGTAGCCCACTCACGGAGGTTCATAGATGCACCATGGAAAATCTCTTTACTCTCGTCGTAGAAGTTACAGGCATCTTCGAGTGTGTTACATCCAGTGACCACGTTATCCACATAGATGTTCTGCCCTATCTTCACTGATGTAGGGGTTCCTACTTTCGCCATGTGATAGGCAACTGTAGCGCCAAGCAAGAAAGGGCTAGATATAACACCGAAAGGGACTCTGCAAAATCTGTAGATTTGAGTGTTATCATCTACTTGAGGAATCTGGGGATTCTTTAACCACAGAAATCTGGTAACGTCCCGATCAGGATTTTGCAAACCAACCTGCAGGAAAGCCTTCTCGATGTCTGCCACTAGTGCTATTTGAAATGTCCGCAAACGTAACAAAAGTCCACATAGATCGTGCAGCATGATGGGACCACGATGGAGGCATTCATTAAGACTTTTGTTGCTCTTCTTGAACTTTGCAGAGGCGTCGTAAACGACCCTAACTTTGGTTGTGACCTTTGTAGGAGTAATCACTGCGTGGTGGGGAATATAGTGCTTGCGAGGACCCTCTGCGGTTGTCTCAGTTACCTTTTCTATAATTCCCTTGTGTTCCTGTTCCTCTATGATCGAACTGTACTTCTGGAGAAGATCGGGATTTTTACCAAGTCTCTGCATTAAGGATTTGAATCTACCTTGTGCTAGACCGTAATTTTCAGGCAAGTCCGGGTTTTCGTCTTTCCATGGCCAACTGACGTAGTATCGACCGTCTTCACATTTGACAGATTGATTGAAAGTTGTAAGAGCATTGTCGTCGCCAGTTTCGTGAGCGGAATCCCTGATGCCTATGGTTTCTAAGTTCCAAAACTCTTCTAAATTTGGTTTGAGCTGGAGTGATGAGTCAGGAGCTGCAAATAGGCATGTTTCTGTTTTTACTTGTTGACCAAAGTTCAGTATTAGTAAACTGGGCTCGGGGTTTCTGTCTGGTGAGAAGTTTGTTCTCCCGGCTAGAATCCAGCCTAGTTTAGACCCAAGAAGGTACAGCCCAGGGGTGAGTTCAACTTTCTCTGGAAGGATCAGGTCTAAATAATAGTCATTGCCTATCAGGAGCTCAAGAGTGGATGTTTCTATATCTGTAGGGAGTATGTCAGCCAGGGGAATGTCCTTCCACAAGAAATTCCAGTTGTAACAAGAGCCTAAGCTCACTGGCATGCGGTGTATTGTACCTGTAATTTTCGGGACCACGTTTGCTCGTATTTTCAGAAATGTCCCATCTCTCAGTTGGAGCTCTAAAATAGTAGTTGGAGTTTTGATTGTCTGGGGTTTTTCTGAACCAAACGTCACAATAGAAACCTCTTCGTGGTCTTTCCCAATCTGAAGTTTGAGTTTCTTTGCTAGATCTTCTGTGATGTATGTTCTTTGACTGCCAGAGTCCAGTAATATGCGTGTCTGATTGCTTGAATGTATGCCTGGTTTGCGTACTTGAGTGATTGCAGTTTGCATTAAGACAGTTTCACCTGAAGCCAGCATCGATTGCTCAGAGGTACATGTAAACTGTGTAGGAAACTCACTGGTAAGATGGGAAGATTCGTTTCTACGATTCGAAAACTTTTTTGGACACAGACTCCTATGGTGATTTTTCCTTTGATGGCAATGGAAGCAAGGTTTATCGTATCGACAGTCTTTGAATTTGTGGTTTTTCTTCAAACAAATGAAACAATTACCTTTGATCCTCTCCTTTCTGGCTTCCATGGTAGAGTAGGTTGTACATTCGTCCGACCAATGAGGCTGTCCGCAGAAACTACAACAGGTCTGTGGGCGTGAACTTGTTGTCTCTCTACCACCAGCCACCAGCGCTTCAGCAGATGACCTAAACGGAAGTTTGGTAAACCTGGAACTAGGTGAACTATGGGAGAAATTCATGTTAATATTGTCTTTGACTTTAGGATTGGTAAATGCTTGAGATGACTGTCGTTCAGCAGATTCTCGGGCCATAACATAGTTCTTAAAGAGTTCTCTTAGTCTAGTAACTGTCCAGCTTTCTGCGTGACCCTTTTGCATTTCAAGTTGAATCAAAACTTCTCTTGGGAGTTTAGAGGTTATCATAGAGATAAATATGTTTTGATCAATATTTTGGCCTTGAGCCTCTAAACTGCGAAGATGTTTCTCTAAGTCATCATTGAGTAATCGTAACTTCCCGATGTTGTTTGGTGACACAGGCAGGTCCATTAAACTGATATAATGGGCGTTGATTATGGCTTGTGAATCACCGTACCTGTCGTGGAGCAACTTCACTGCAACCTCATAGTTGACGTTGGATAGAGAGATTCCACCTATCGTTTTCAACGCCTCGCCACGGAGTTTACTTTTGAGGTAGGTGAATTTCTCTACAGCTGATAACTTGGTATTTTTATGAATAGTCGATTCAAACAAATCTCAAAATGATTTCCATGTCAGGATATCTCCAGCAAATGGCAACATCTCTAACTTCGGTAATTTCACAGAAACCGTTGGGGCTTGTTCATCAGGAGCCCGTTCTCCTCGGTTTTCACGTCCCGCAAGTTGTTGCATTCGATCAAACTGTATTTGTTGGGCCTCGATGAGCTTTTGAGTCTGAGTCTGCATTTGAGCCTGAAGTTCAACCATTTTCGCCAATTTTTCATCCAGCGCCGAAGGCAACATTGGCTCAACTTTAATTTTCTTTTGGTCGTGAAGCCGCTTTTCAAAGGCCGATAAATCTGCAATGCCATCGAGTACATTATCAATAAAACTGATTTCTTCAGCTTCAAATTCTTGGAATTTTGTCAGTTCCTCTTTAGCGCCGGTTTGCTCTGCTAATGACACACACTTTTCACTAGTATCTTGAAACTTGGTCAAAAGATCTTTTAATTTACATAATAGAACATTCGCCTTTTGAAGTTCTCGGTCTATGTCATCATCGGGCACATGTTGACTAAGAAGTGGATCAAGTTTGGAGAGTTCGCGTCGCATAGAGTTCATATACCTTGTCTTCAAACCTTTTAGATAAGGGAGAGACATCTTGCCGTAACGTAAATCCCGGGTTCCGGCACCAACAATGTAGTGAGGAATACTACATGAAAACTTGGAAGACAAGGGCTCGAAGAAAGGAACAAAGTCAGGTGTAGAAATCAACAGTGCATCTGCCTGGATGCTTTTATAACAATAGTCTCCACGAAAAATAAGGGAGGCGAATAGGATCCACGCAGAAATAAAGTTCATTTAAAATAAAGTTCAACACCGTATGTACAGGTAAGTCAATCCAGCTGAATAAAATCCGCATAAGTATACACCGCTTGATAGTGCATACCAGATGAACAAAGTTCGTGCATGTCAATATTTCATTCAGCATAAATCTTCAGCTTGGACAAGCGAGTTGATGAAATGAATAAAGTCCGCTTAGGTAAGAAATCGTAATAAATCCACAGAATAATGCGGGCCCAAGTAATGTTCAGTATGGAATGTTAGTATTTCGCGCACATTGAGAGGGACTTCTGAAGCGCCACACGCGTGATACGATACGTGAAACAACTCCAAGCTGAATATCTCACAGGTCAACAGGTGATCCCACACAAGTAAGTATCCTCGATTTGAATTGTACAGAGTCATTAAGTTATATCTGAGTTGTCTCGGCACACTAAGACATATCTGAATTGTCCCGGTATACGATGTAATATCTGAGTTGATCTGGTGTACGAAGTATAACTGAATTGTTCCGGTGCACAAAGTATATCTGAATTGAACCGGTGTACGAAGTATAACTGAATTGTTCCGGTGTACGAAGTATATCTGAATTGTTCCGGTGTACGAAGTATAACTGAATTGTTCCGGTGTACGAAGTATAACTGAATTGTTCCGGTGTACGAAGTATAACTGAATTGTTCCGGTGTACGAAGTATAACTGAATTGTTCCGGTGCACAAAGTATATCTGAATTGTTCCGGTGTACGAAGTATAACTGAATTGTTCCGGTGCACAAAGTATATCTGAATTGAACCGGTGTACGAAGTATATCTGTATTGTCCGTACTCACCGTTCGTCAGGCTGAATAGTATCCGCACAGGTAAGTAATTCCACTGAATTGTGTGTTCACAAGTAAGTAAATCCGCTGAATATTGCACACACAAGTAAGTAAGTCCACTGAATAGTGCACACTCAATTTAGTCATTCCACTGGATAGTTCATGCACAGGTGAGTAACTTCTATCTGTATTGTACGAGTGAGATAATGCGTAAATGAGTCCAGGCCGTATGTCACTCGCACATGTAAAACACTCCACGCTGATTTCTGAGAAGTTGCACAATAGCGGGCAAATTTAGACCGGCTATTCTGGATACCACAGACACTGATTTGTACTGCACCGTAGAACTGTCTGGACTGGTCAATCTTGACCACGCAAGCATATATAACCTATGTCAGGCCTAACCACTCCATAAATGCCAGACCTCACTAATCGATCAAATAATAAATTTTACATTTTAGTCGGTCTCTCGTGACTCTCGTCACGACACACGGTTCACACTATGGAATATAACACACCATTTCAAGGCGCAAGTCGTTACTCAGGTTGTTATGATGGAACAGTACATAAAGCATAATAGGGACACCTGGTGGATGATATTTCTCTGAACATGTCCAGTCATGTGTCATGGGATTTACTTCCGAGAAATTAAACCGACAGTACTGGATATTTGTAGTTTGTGTGTGTGTGTGTGTGTGTGTGGAGGGGGGTGCAGTCGTTTGTGTGTGCGTGTGTGTGTGCGTGTGTGTGTGTGTGTGTGCAGTTCTTTGTGTAATGGGGATATTGCATGTCCAACTTACATAACGCATGTTTCAAATGCGTGATACTTTTCTGTGTAAGGCGATGTTATTGTGTTGATAAATCCAGGCTTCGCCGGAATCAAGAGACTTATTCCATGACGTAATGCAAACTGACGGTATGAAAAAGTGTTCGCTGTGATATTTGATTAAATATGTTATGGACTCAATTTCTTTAGAAAAGGTTTTCCTGAAACATGGCTCGGTATTTAACTCAGGGCACTTATAGTCGTCGAATCTCCGATCGCACACTTGAACTTGTGTTCAGAAGAAATGATCTGTTCAGCTGGCATTGAGCCTACAATCATGGTTACACAATTGAAAACTGCTGAACGATTCTCTCTTGTAATAAACCATCTTGTGTTTTTTATTATTTATAGTTCATATACATATGGAATTGGTGCTGTCATACCGAGAAAACTGTTGACCGCTTCTCTCTTGCAGGAAACTAGCCTATGTTTATGTATACTATACTTTTTGAATTTGGTGCTAATGCTGTTATATGGAATAGGTCTTTGGATTATGGACCCGGGTAATCTTTGATGGACGGCGGCTGAATTATGAATGATGGCCCACACGCTTGTAATTTCAATTAATGTTATATCATAGACGACGGGTGAATAATGAACGTTGGATTTGACGCTTGCTACAATAAGGGACATAGTTCGCTCAAGTTGAATTATTAATATCTCTTTTTCTGGGGAATTTCTACTTTCGCCTTCGTGTGCATGCCATCTGTTGATGTAATAATAGAGAAGAACTTGCCCTTATTATACGTCAGTGTTGTAGGAATAAATCTAATACACCCCATGAAGTAGGTGTAATGGTTTAGAATGTCTGAGGGATTAGTGTTCCTTCTCGTATCGTTTTCGTTAGCGATAAGTATCCGTCCTTAGTTGCAAATGTGGAGAAGAGTGTTGTAGCAGGATTCGATGAGAGGAGTTGGGCAGTGGTAATCACCGGATATTCTTAGCCTCCACACAGGCATAATGTTTCAACTACAGAAATAAAACAATATGTTTTCTATATACACTGACAGGCAACATAAGGCATGAACTCAGACCCGAAGTTTGACTTCTCGGTGGGTAAAATCAGACGATGCTTTTAGAAATTGAAAAGGTCTGAGGTTTTAATCAGTTGACCAGAAGTGGGAAAATGGGCTTTCGTTACCATCTTTTCCTGCATACCTACAACCTTTTCTGGTGTGTAGAGGTGGCCCATGCGTACATTTTCCGACCAGTTGTCGACATGCAGGTGTGTGCGTTTGGTTTCAGGGCGTTCAAATGGCATTAGTTTGACAAAAAATCCTCGATTTCACGAAAACATTGATAACTTATCTATTTTCTTAACAAATTAAACAAATCTTACTTTAAGATACCGGTATTGCACAGGTTTTCTTGTAGAAAAAAAGTGGTCATCCGAACAGTAAATCCGACTCATTGACAAAAAGTGTCTATAAATTAGGCCAAATATTTGTTTTTTACTTTTTCAATCCTTTTAAACAACTATAACAGTGGCATGACTTGTCAACGAAATAGCTTCATTAGCATATCAACATTTGTGCCACTTACCAGGCTACCGATCGCTAATAAAAAGATTGGAGCATCTGGTTTACTTTCAGAAAAATACCGCAAAATGTTTCCCCAACCGCCAAAATTTGAGAAAAACAAATATTTTACAAAAAATATTCTATTTTTTGTATTCCTTCAGTAGAATATGCGAAGTGTTTTCCATATTGCAACTGTTTGGTGTGGTATGATCGTAGAATAATTTAATTGGGTTTCCATGCTACATATCTGAGTCATCGTAAAAAGATGATCAAAATTAGATTTTGTGATGAGGTTTGTTCATGAATAACTTCCCAGAATGTCGCAACATACAACTGTGTCACATAATCTGTATATAATGCCCAGCATTAACAATAAACACGATTGAAATTTCTGATTGAAAGTGTCGGAAAAATTTGGTAAACTGTTACACCACCCCCTGAAATGAAAAAAAGTCCTAAATTTTACGAAAATATTCATAACGTTCCTATGTAATTATGTATCAAATTACAGGAATTCGATGTAGAATGATTACAGATAGAAAAACGATTTTCCGAGATTTCTGTCGCACTCATTGTAAGAAATGCGAACGATATATTTCCTCATTCTGAAGAAAAACCAATCACAAAGAATTGGCATAGCACATGAACCACTTCATCTACATATAATCATTTCTCTGCATTGAGTGTCCTCTAGCCCCCGTATATTACGTTATGTTCATAGGACATCTTCGGTCGTACATGTATCGCTAGAGGAAACTAACGTTGAATGTTCTCTTGCATTCTTTTCCATTTCAATTCTTCCTATCTCTGTGAAGGTTATAGATACTACTATTATTCCAATTTCTGTTATTGTTCCAATTCCTTTTTTTTCATTTTGGGGGCAGAAAGTGGGAGCTATTGTTATGCTTTTCAAAATCTTTAGCATTAAATCTTATTGTCTCAAAACGGTGTTTAACAAATGTTGAACGAAGGAATGTTCTTTGTTTATCCACTGTATTATACCACAAAACTTTGCATATGGCATAATATATACGTACAACAGTTCACTGTATTTTAGATGACAACGTTGTTCGGGTCTTCCTGGGAGGTGTCTTGTCAAATATTGTTTCAAACCTTGCTCTTGAAGAATTTAATAGTACTGTACTACTGTTTGTCTATCTCCGTCAATATGCCGTCTGTCCCTTATATGCGTTGTAATTTTTACCTGTATATGGCGAGATTCTGCTGGTGGATGTTTCGTCCCCGAGACCTGACCCCTCTACAGATCTTTTGGTCTTTGATATATGTTTGCCACTGTGGGAAGTTGATGCTGGGTCGACATGGGGCTTACAGGCTAGTCTTTTGTGTTATAATAAAAGCCGTCATTTTCATCTGACCACGATACAGAAGTGTACGAGTTGTCACAGCGACACAGCTCACCAATTACCAATATACGAGTTGTCAGAGCATTTCCATCATAGCTCTCTAGATTTGTATCTAATACCGCTTATGTCGGTGCTAGGGGCCGTGTGGTGATGTCATCCAAGTTGCCACATGAACAGGTACAATAAAAGCGTACCTGAGCTACAACACATATCATGGATGGTTAGATTCTTTGTATATGCTTTAGAATAGGTTAACCAGAAGACTATACTATGAAGTCAATTGGCTCTGTCAGTATGTCGGCACCTCTTCCCACTTCCCTTATATGCGTTGTAATCTGCTAAAAATATGTGAAATTCTGAAAACCATTCTTAACCCGATTTTTACAAAAAATACAACCGGAGTAGTACATGTACAATGGCGAAATGGGTATGATACATTTTTTAGGTTTAACGTCGCGTTCAGCAATATTTCACCTAGTTTGCGACGATCAAACAGAATATCTAAGTATTCAAGTTAATACCTCAGTAAACTAATGCATTTAAAACATGTAAATACATTAAAATTTATTCAACAAACCGATGTCTCTCAAATAATCTAAAATACAATCTTCTTTTACTCGACAATAAATATGCTCTTCCAGTGTAGCTGCTCGATACAAGTTATCTTTTGCAATCTTAAAATCTATACAGTCGATAAGAATATGTTTCACCGTGAGATCTTCGTGGCATGGAATACACTTTGGGGCTGGCTCTTTTTTTCAGCAAATGTTCGTGAGTTAATCGTGTATGGCCGATTGAAATCGTCTAATCAAGGTTTGATCGAAACGTTTCTGGCTGTTCAGGAAGAGTACAGCATACAGGGGTTTTTTTTGAAGTCATGAAGTTTGTTATTGTCCGTAGCATCCCAAAAAGATTGAAACAACTTTCTCACATAAGCACAGATAGATGGTCTGAAATCACTGTATGGGATTCCAACAGGATCATCCCCCTCATCTAGGTCTGCCTTCTCCATTTTATGAGCTTCAGTATTACCTGTTAATGTCAACGTGACTAGGTACCCAACAAAACACACAATATCAATTTTGTTGAGCAAATGTACAGTCATATAACTGTACGATATTCAAGATGGTGGGATGGGCTGAATTTCCGCTTTTAATCGCTTGAAGGCATGACAGTGAATCTGAGAATATGACATGTTTTCCTTTTAATGGACCCAATACCTTCTAAAGCTGAAAACAGAGCTTTTACTTCTGCAGTGAATATGTAACTTTTACCTGGTAGACAATAGGTTTTAATTTTGCAGCTACAGATAGTAGCACATGCTACTCTTTCACCATCTTTAGAACCATCTGTATAGATAGTCTGATGTGATCTGTATTTCTCTCTCACTAGACCAAATTCGCGTTTATACACGAACTGGCTCGTGTCTGCCTTTTTATATTTCGTCAGTGAAATATCTACCTCTGGTTTGGCTAGCTGCCATGGTGGAGTTGGCAAGAGCTTGTTAGGTAAAGATTGATTAAGCGTAATACCAGCTGCTAAGATGAGTGATTTCATACGAATTCTAAGAGGTGGAATAATGGAGGATTTCTTTCAATAGAAATCTGCGTACTAAGGGTTGAAAGCACAGTTATATGCAGGACCTGAGTGTTATATATATTGCAGTGATAGTTTGATTCTTCGAAGTTCTAAAGGAAATTCATCTGCTTCGACATATAAGCTTTCTTTAGAGGATGTTCTAAACGCACCTAGGCAAAGCCTCAGTCATTGATGGAGAATAGGATCTAGCTTTGCCAAGTTTGCCTTGCTTGCACCGTTGCAGGCAATACATCCATAATCAAGTTTAGAACGAACAAATGATCGATATGGATGGAGAAGCGTTTGCTGATCTCCTCCCCACTTATAGCGGCAACTACCTTCAGCAAATCTATCTCTTTCGTGTACTTGGCTTTCAAGTTATTTATATGCGATTCGAATGTTAGGAATATTGTTTGACCACCGACTAAGAATTTGACCTCTTTTACTACTTTGATCTCAGTTCCATCTAATGTAACTACTGGATCTTTGTGCTGGAAATATTTTCTGCAAAAAGTGTACAATTTGTCTTAGCTCTGCAGAATTTGAACCCATTTTCTAGACACCATTTCTGAATCCTATTAAGACGAAGTTGTAATATTCTCTCAATATTGTGTATACTTTTTCCACTGCACGACATGTTGAAATCGTCTACAAAGAGTGATCCATCAATTGATTTGTTCAAAACTGCAGCTAAGCTGTCGATCTTGTTACTAAATAGAGTTGTGGACAAAATACTGCCCTGTTGGATACCCTGATCCTGATCGAAATGATCAGACATGTTTGAACCCAAACGAATCCAGAATTGTCTATCATTCAACAATTTGGTTTTAAAAACGGGTAAACGGCACTTTAATCCCCTATTTTGAAAATCTTTTAGAATCCCGAAATTCCACGTGGTATCATAGGCCTTATCTAAAAAAAAAAATGGAAACTACATGTTCAATCTTGGTGAAAGCATTCTTGACATACATGTAGCAATCTAACTGATTAATTCAATGCTACTCCTGTTTTTACGGAAACCAGGCAGAATATCTATCAGTTTCTTTCCAGTTTCTAGGTACCAAACAAGGCGATCATTTATCGGGCGTTCCATTGTTTTACAAACACATCTAGTCAGTGAAATCGGACGATAATTATCAGTGTCTGTATGGTTACGGCCAGGCTTTGATACTGGTATAACTATGACATTATGCCACGAGGGAGGAAAGTCTGCTCTTATCTAAAGTCTGTTGAATATGCGTAATAGAATTTCTAGAGAAGATTCGGGTAAATGTTACAAAAGTTGGCAATGAATATTATCAGGGCCTGCAGCAGAATCGTTAGCGTTCGTGTGAGAAGCATGAAGTTCCTGAATTGAAAACATAGCGTTTTAGCCTTCAGGGTTACCGGAGGAGAATTTATTTTCACTTCTCTCTTTTAAAACTTTGAAATTTAGATACATAATTATCTGACGAAGAGTTTTTGGCAATTGTTTCGCCTAGCTTCTCTACTCTGTCAGTTAACACCTGATTTCCATCGTTGAGATGATGAACACTAGACTTGGAGCTTTTACCTTTTATTCTTTGGATCATATTCCAAACTTTTGTTATAGGAGTATGTGTATTGATCCTAGAAACATAATTTTGCCCAAGAATGAATAACGAATATACGCATTTACAAGAAGGCACGCGTTCGCACCACAACAGCTTGCGCTATTAACGAGAAAAAACGCCACACAAGACCTTGTTCATTCGACTGAACGTGACGTTAAACCTTAATCTCCCCCTCTCTCTCTGTTCATTCGAAGGAGAAGAGGGTGCATTCGACGTTTAACGCGAAGGAACAGGATTCGTGCTCTTGAGAGTATATTTCCTTGCCGTTAAGGATTTGCATGCGAGTACCCGAGAGCACCACGGTCGATCCAGGTGATATGAGCAGGGCTAGCTGTATATTTCTGAATCTGAACCCGAACTGGGCAGAATATATAACCGATGTTTAACGCATTTTATCCACCAGGTGTATCAAGCTGGATAAACACTGTCGTATAGATAGGTATCTCAAATTGATCCTGTAGTCGTTATTGAGAGAAACACTAGGAGATGGTTAATAGTTTTAACGAATGCAAACAGTACTGTATATGGATGAACAAGTCGTATAGAAACGGTCGTGAAATTAGTAACATAGTTATTCCAAAAACTAAATGCATAGCTTCAATTTCCGCCTTTTCCCCGTCTGTTGTTTTCGGCTCCTATCTTCGGAACTATACTCCTTGATTTTATAGCATATCATATTGGTGTCATTTTGAGCCTATTTGCGTCAACCCCCAAAATGGTGGCCATGCGAAATACCAGAAAAGTGACGTTTTCATCAAGATTTGTGCATTTCTGCACGGAAAAGTGAGCTAAACACATTTTATTTTGTATCAGTTTATTATTTACTAATTTACCAAGCAGTTTTTTCGACGAATATGCTTAAAAATCATTTGCGAAGATGACGTCACTGTGACGTCATAGTTGCGGCCATCTTGATTCTTTTGAAGTTTTTCTGGTAGAGCTTGAGCTGCGGTACACCACAATCGCCCAGACGATAACGTTTCTAAATGAATAAGGGTAACGCTCTCATTTAGTTCAGTGCGTTTATATTGTGCTGATTTCATTTCAGGACCAGCAGTATGGAAAATGATCCGCCTTCGCTGCCTTCCCTTGGAGATCACGGTAAGCACATATGGATTGACATTGTCACCCGCTTGGTTTGTGCGATACCTGTATCCATTGTGTGAACAATATGCCCTCAGTCTGAGATTTCCACCTGGGTGTACGCCGAATCTGTTCGGTGTAGTAAAAATAATAAGTTCCTCCTTTCGAAATCGTACAAAAGAATTAAATCATATTTCGTAGCACAGTTGAACATCGTTTACCTAAAGCATTTCTTAGCTCCATCTGCCAAGGTGTGGCAGAGATTTAAAAACTGGAAACAAATGAAAACTGCTTAATCTTCTGAATGCTCTAGAGAGCAGCTATATGTCAGATACCAATGGCAAGTCGAAAACACATATAATAAAATTCTGTGAGTGAAAGCTTACACTCTGAAGCTTACACTCTGTATATGTCATTGTGTCTTCCATCCTACTAATCTGTTCTCCGTTTCAGCTATTCTTCTCTAACGGAGTGAGTAAGTAGGATTTAACGCCGTACTTACTCACTCATCGCGTTAGCGAGACTAAAATAAATATCAATTTCAATCAGATGACTTGATACAGCTATTACATCATTGCTCTTGGATATATGTATCTAATATTGCGCAAGCGGGTGCTATGGGTCGTGGTCATGTCATTTAAGATGTTCAAATTAACATCTATAACAAAAGCATGGCTGAGATTCAAATCATCACCGGGATCAATTTGGTACTTGTAAGGATATTAGATAGACTTTCGGGTCCTTTGACTTCCAGTCAGTACGCCGGCATCTTTTTCACAACCGTTATATGTCACCTTTGATCAAAACTGACATTCAGTAGTCAGTCACTCGTAATAACTTAAGGATACGTAACCAACTGAAACAGTTTTGTACTTTCCCTGATAATTTGTCTTCTGTAGCAACAAATATTCAACATAACAATAATAATGTATATATGTTACGGAGGCGCATGTCCTGAGGAATTCACTTTTTTGTAATTTACATAACTGTTGCTACTATCGTTCAGAAAATATTCAAAGTAATAAAAAAATAAAATGAAATTTCATGAAAATTGTTTAACAAATTTCATATTTGATAGTATAACTTGATCAACGACAACTAAAACTAGTTAATGTCGTCTCAGTTTTCTACATTAAAGTTGAATAATGCAAAAACTAAGCCGAACTTATCGGCTGAGATGCCGATGACTACATCACGATGTAAATAACAAGACATACCAAATTTCTCAGGCGTAGCTTGAATACTTTTCGAGAAATACGAGTTCGAAAACTTGAATTTTGTCAAAAGATGAAATGCTAGAAATCGGTCAAAAACCGTCCAGCTATACGTTTGAAGAGATAATCCTAATATGTATCGTGAATTCTGTTACAAAATACATTTACATTCTGTAACATAGTAACTAGTCACCAATCCACTTACTTCAGATAGATTTTCATTATTCATTATTGTGGTTTAACGCCGTTTTAAAGTTAGAAAATTTGCTAAAACTTGTTCGATTGGACATCTGTGTGCTCATCGTGGCACGGTGGGAGTGTGACCAAAACCCAGATAGCTTTTCTGTTGATGAATATGTCAGACAATTAGGCTGGTCAGGTCAATACACACTCGCGTGCCGTCATTAACACCTCACAATACACAGACGCACCAAAGGTTAAACTGTTACTAGCGAGATACCGGACCACCCAACGTAAGCTGTTTAACTTATTTTCAACATATTTCAGGAACTGAATTTTCAAACCTAAAATTGAACTACTTATTATCGGAATTTTTTTGTTCATTTATTTTCCACCAAATACTAGACTAAATACTGAACATCCAAATAGTGAAATAACGAACAAATTTGACCCTCAAGGGGGTTACGTATCCATAAAATTCTATCTAAGCTCTCTAATTTTATAAGTCGCTATATGATATTATCGTCTTGTAATAACCAATCGAAAAGATTTTTCATTGACAGATATGACCGAATTCAAACATACATAAATAAAAGTATGAACGAACACAAGGTGGTTGAGTGCAACAGAGAAGCTGTCAACAATTTCCAATGACACCGACACGACATCGTGAAAACATAAAATTGTTACATCGACATGCTGTAAATTCCCCGAGGTACATAATGGTGTATGGGTGTGTGATAGGGGGTGGAGGTCATGTTATCGAAAACAATACACAATATTCGCTAAATAAATGACGCAGTGCAGAATATATATGCACCTTCACTGGATTTGAAGGAAACTACAGATAACCCTACACCCATCATATTTATACTTATATCTCCATAAAAACAAAGCAGGCCTTCAGTCGTCGACTTTACGACAAAAGAGATGATTGGAATATTACTGTCCAGAAAAGGATAGTTTACGATGCCGTAGTTGTAGAGGAGCCTGTATATGGCATATACACATCCCGGCTAGTGGCATTTGCGAGATCCTGCGTCAAATGCGACGATTTTAATCAACGTCACAAACATTATTGCAGAAACTTATAAAACAGAGCTATACCGCTAAGCGCCTCCACTCAACGTTTCTGAAATTTGGCGATACATATGGCATGCTGATAGCAAAATTCGAGCGTTTCGTTTCGTAACTTGTGTCTAATCCCCTTAACCCGGGACTAGGGGCCGTATGAACCCATGTACTTCAAGATCCGTATGGTGCTTATATGAACAGTCACAATCACAGCGTGACTGAGATACATCATTCTCTGGATGACGACTTTACAACGAATAACATATGGATTAATAATACTAATAAGCGATGCGGATTTGATATATTTGGAACATCATAATGTCTTTCCGGCATCATTGAAAGCTGTTGACAGTTTCTCTCTCGGAGGAAACTAGCCTATGATTATGTATACTATGATTGTCTTTTTGAATTTGGTGCTAATGCTGTTTTTGGCTTATGGACGCGGATATTCTTTAATGGACAACGGCTGAATGACGGACTAGACGCTTGTAATTCAGTTGTGAGTCCCAAATTTGAGGATTGCCCTCAATAAATCTGGCAACCGTGGCTACCACTTCTAGAATAGTACTGCCTGATCATCGACAGTTACATGTATGCTGGTATCATTCCAGTTTTATATTACAACGCATCTTCATGATGTTAAAATTAACGGATACGAAACTAGCCTATGATTATGTATACTATGATTGTCTTTTTGAATTTGGTGCTAATGCTGTTTTTGGCTTATGGACGCGGATATTCTTTAATGGACAACGGCTGAATGACGGACTAGACGCTTGTAATTCAGTTGTGAGTCCCAAATTTGAGGATTGCCCTAAATAAATCTGGCAACCGTGGCTACCACTTCTAGAATAGTACTGCCTGATCATCGACAGTTACATGTATGCTGGTATCATTCCAGTTTTATATTACAACGCATCTTCATGATGTTAAAATTAACGGATACGATCTTAACGTACCTGATACACCTATACCCTGTGTCATGGTATTATTATTAGACACTGTGGATATTTCTCGAATAATAGAGCTATGCAAGCTTATTTACGTGGGTTAATCACGCCGATCTTTCTAGAAGATTATCTAGGCCAGATGATGTAATGCATATTCGAGAGGCTTCTTGATTTGGTAGAATGTACTGGGTCAGATGATACGTCAATGGTGTATGCTGTGGAATGATCTCGAATGCCCCGTAGAGTATAAATAGCCCAACGTTCAGTGATCGAGGAGGGAATTCAAACGGCTTTTCTGTGGGTGCATTATACTATCTTACCTGTGTCTGAAATTACGGACTGCTGGATTGTATACTCCGGTGAATTGACTTGTGGGCTGCTGCGTTATCTACGTGATTGAACTGTTGGAAACTGGACAACAACTAAGCGGTGTTGGACTATCAAAATACAGAACAGCGATTTGTGCGACACGGACTGTATAGAGATTTGCACGTCAAAACGGACTGTGAAAGATACACCGGTATAGCATTGTAAGACTGTATAGTATAGACTATATTTGACATTTATTAGCTGTATTGACCTTACTTAATTTGTATATGATTTTAGTATGTAAATAAATATTTGATTCTTAATCATTGACTTCACAAAAGTTTTCTGTTACGTTTTTTCTATTATCGTTTATGACGTAACAGAATTTGGGGGCCTGTCCGGGATCATTGTTTACATTACCTCTTGCCAGTTTCATAGTTCTAAATTGATACATTTTCTGAATTTGTGAAGTCAGGGAGTAGTATATTATCAGCATGTCATTTGACCCTGCACAGTTTGCTTCAGAGTCTAATCAGGAGGAATTTAACGATCTACGCAAAAAGGATTTGTTCGCGCTGTGTAAATTTCTACAAATTAAAGTTAAAACATCTTTGAGAAAGCACGAAATTAAGAAACTCATTAAACATTTTGTTAGCAAACAAATTTGGGATGTAAGTGATTTTGATTTAACCGAGGAAACAGCTGGTGATTTGGAAATAAGAAAATTACTATTGCAACATCAGCTGGAATTAAAGAAATTAGAATTAGAGAATTAGAGAGAGAAAGATTAGAAAAAGAGGAAAGAAAGAAAGAGAAAGAAAGACAATTTCAGTTAGAAATGAAGCATTTGGAATTACAGTCGCGAACAAGTCTTCCTACACATGCACCTGTACAATCACAATCACAATTTGATGTGGCTCGTCAAATACGTCTCGTTCGACCATTCCAGGAAAAAGAAGTTGATCAATATTTTCAGCATTTTGAGAAAATTGCTGAAAATTTAAATTGGCCAAAAGAAATATGGAGTTTACTTCTTCAAAGTGTTTTGATCGGTAAGGCAAGGGGCATTTACACTCAATTGACGGTAGAGCAAGCATCAACTTATGATATAGTGAAGGATTTAATCCTTAAAGGTTATGAATTAGTTCCTGAAGGCTATAGACAAAACTCTCAGACTCATGTAGAATTTGCTCGTTCAAAAGAACAGTTATTTGAACTGTGGAGTGCTTCGGTTAAAATTGACAACAACTTTGAAAACCTTAGACAGCTTATGCTGGTAGAGAAATTTTAAAAGGTGTATCCATGGTGATATTAGAACATTTCTTGATGAAGAGAATGCCAACACTTTAGACCAAGCAGCACGATTTGCTGATGAATACGCTCTGACCCACAAATTATCATTTGGCAATGCTGTTAAGCCAAGTTCATTCCAGTCTAATCTCTCAGGTAACAAACCCAGTTCTTTTTCCGGGCCTAAAACTTTTAACCCCAGTTACAAAGGTCAAACACAAAGTCTCAGTCACCCATTTTTAACACCCAAAATAAATCTCCCGTTTGCCGCTATTGTAAGAAGCACGGCCCTTTAATGGCTCATTGTTTTAAATTGAAAAGAAAACAACAAGATCAAGCCTTTCAAACCCCAGTGGTTTCCTCACTTCAAGATCTATACCCAAGCAGGTTAGTGACGTTCATAATCTATATGACGTTAAAAAAAAAGGTGAGAGGGAATGGAGAATTTTTTTCAGAAAAATCGAAAGATTCGCGAAGTCGGTTTTCTTTCATTATTTCGATCGGTTTTTATTCGAGAGAAATTTATCGAATAAAAAACGATATCGAGAGTCAGTCGAGAAACCTTCGAGAATTTTCCCAGTGGACAAAAAAACGATTAAAAACCGATGGAAGTAGTGCCGCTATTGACTTCGCCCAGCCTGATACCCTAAATTACTATCACATTGCTTACCTGTAAAAGTAAGCTAGGGAACCAGGCTACATCGTTCAACCGCGGGAATCTTTGCCAAGTGGTCAGTTTAGCGAGAACGTTACAGTACACTTTATAAGTATTGTGTCCCAACCAGCCAAGTTGTGTTTGTATGTCAAATCCTTGAAGTAGTTGTGTAGGAAGGAGTCAGTCAGGCAATTCAGTTTACATTGATAGCGTACACGACAACTGTGATTGAAGAAGAAAGAGAAATCGCTATTTGGACGACGACGACAACAACAACAACACATGACAGCGGAAACTGTCAGTCCAGTACCCATACAGCTTCCCTCTATGTATTAGCAAGTAAGTATATGCCTACGGGAGAATAAAGAATGACGACCGATACAATTTTGTACAAGTACATTCTGACTCCATTTACGAGCTTTCAGGGAATTACATTGTCCATCCCCAGGTAGAGTGGGATTTTTTTCTTAATACCGGCATTTGAAAATATCGAGAGCCCACTAAACACTGAATTCATATTGTATACTCATGAAAAAGAAAGATTATAAAATAGCTTTTCATCGGTAACACAGAAGGTGCTTTCGTGTTATATAATAACATATATGTTCATTCAAGAAATATATATTTTTTTAAATCACACAATTTCTCCGAATTGTTTCATTTAGATAGATAGGATTTATTTGCACATTTATGCCCCAGGGCTAAAAGCAATACAATACAGACATATCAGACATTATCAGACCATTTAAGTTATTGGCGTTGGTCATTTTTGTCCAAATGCCGTAAATTGTTCGTTGAACCATAGACCAGTCATTCCGTCGTCAAATATCATGTAACGGTATCTGTTTATTCCTCATGATGTGTATGAAATACGCATTATTCTTTCGCGGAAGATCAGAAAAGTCCGGATAGTGATCATTTATTGTCCGCAAAATTGAACTTCCACTGTAGACTCAACTCTCTTTGTCCTTTCTGTTGTAATTTACATACGTAAAAATGATTTCATTGCTGACCATTTCCTATAAATATAAAAGGTAAACTGCCAGCGATAACATGTGGTTTAAATTACCGTATTACAGTAAATACTGCCATGGGTCGTACGGAGAAGTCGGATGTTCAACTTCAAGCTAATCCGAACTGATCTGCTTACGTTGAATAATTTGGCAAACTAGCACTAACCAATACTAACTATATTCATCTCCTACTGAGTTCTTAAAATAACAACGGACAAAATACGTTAGTTTTTCATTCTAAAGCGCCGGCAATAGTTCAGTTTTATTCTATACGTTATAGCGCAATCACGCACAGCGGCGTAAACAGGTGTTAGCCTGATAATTATGTCATTGTATGCATTCGCCTCTCGATGGTTTCGCGATATTCTCTCGACGCTTTCTCGATCGAAATTTCTCGACATTCTCTCGGGCGAAAAACACCGATTGATTCTCGATGGGTCAAAAAGAACGAATAGAAATCGATATCGAGAAAATCAATCGGGAAGTTTTAAAACGATTTGAGTTTTTCCATTTTCTTTTCTCGACATTCTCTCGATGAAATCCCGATATTTCGAGAAAACCAAAGAAAATTCGCGGTTGAAGGAAAAACGATAAATGGAGACAGTTCCTTACATAAGTGTTGCTACTACCGTTCAAAAAATATTTAAAATTAAAAACAAAAAATAAAAAAAAACAATAGCCTTCATTTTTCAATTGAAATTTCGTCAATTTTTTTAAACAATTTTCATATTTAATGGTATAGCTTGATCAACTACAACTAAAACTAGTTAATGTCGTCTCAGTTTTCTACATTAAAAGTTGAATAATGCAAAAACTAAGCCAAACTTATCGGCTGAGACGCCGATGACTAGATCCCAATGTAAATAACAGACTTGCTTAATTTCTCAGGAGTAGCTTGAACAGTTTTTTTGAATTGTTACCCCTATCTGACCTGGGCGATTTGGGGTGTACCGCAGCCTGGGGGGAGGAGGGTAAGTGCCCCCTTAAATATATTTTCGCTATCGCTAAGGCTAGAGGGCTGACACTTACCATACTATATCTTGTGGTCAAGCTCTACAAGAAAATGTTAAAAAATCCAAGATGGCCTCCATAATGACACCAGTTTGACGTCATTTTCAAAAAGAGCATTTTTTGACGATTTTTCGCTTAAAATTTATTTTTCGTTTTTTCTTCGCAAAAACTGCATGATAACTTAGTAAATAATAATCTGGTATGAAATAACATAGGTTTTACCCAATTTTCCATACAGAAAAGCAAAAAGAAAAGATTTATGACGAAAACATCACTTTTGTGGTACCCCAAATGGCCGCCATTTTGAATTTACCCATGATCCTCTACTAGAGGGGTGTCATCAAAACAGACTCAAAATGACCCCAATATGATAGTCTAAAAAATAACGGAGTTTCAGCTCTACATTTTTTGTCGTTACGGAAATAGGAGCAAAAACCAACAGGGGGGGGGGGGGGGAAGAAGTGCCCCCCGACCAGGTAGGGTTAAATCAACATTCTATAAATTCCCCGAGGTACATCGTGGTGTATGGATGTGTGGTAGGGGGTGGGGTGCAGTTATCGGAAACAATAAATAATATTCCCTAAATAAATGACGCAGTGCAGGATATATATCCAACTTCAGTGGATTTGAAGGAAACTACAGATAACCCTACCCACATCATATTTAGACTTGTATCTCCATAAAAATGGACTATTATTGTCCAGAAAGGGATAGTTTACGATGCCGTAATTGTAGAGGTACCTGCATATGGCGTATACACATCCCGCCTAGTAGCATTTGCGAGATCCTGCGTTAAATGTGACGATTTTAATCGTCACAAAATATTATTGTAGAAACTTATAAAACAGGGCTATACCACCAAGCGCCGCCACTCAAAGTTTATCAAATCTGGCGATACAAGCGCCTGGTCCGCCATTCATAATTCAGCCGTCGTCCATTAAAGAATAACCGCGTCCATAATCCAAAGACCCATTCCATATTCCATATAACAGTATTAGCACCAAATTAAAAAAACAATCATAGTATACATAAACATAGGCTAGTTTCCTGCAAGAGAGAAGCGGTCAACAGTTTTCAATGATGCCGGCAAGGCAAGCCCGTTCCTTCTCATTCATCAAACGCTATATAGACGATCTTCTTGCTGTGGATAATCGCTATATAAATGACGCAGTGAAGGATATATATCCGCCTTCACTGGATTTGAAGGAAAATACAGATAGCCCTACAGGCACATCATATTTAGATCTATATCTCTATGAAAATGAAGCGGGCATTCTCTCTCGTCGACTTTATGACAAAAGAGATGATTACAATTTGGACATCGTAAATTATCCCTTTCTGGACAGTAATATTCCAGTGAGATCTGCATTTGGCGTATGCATATCTCGCCCAGTAGCATTTGCTAGATCCTGTGTTAAATGTGACGATTTTAAGCAACGTCACAAAACATTGTTGCAGAAACTTATAAAACAAGGCTATTCCACCAAGCTCCTCCACTCAAAGTTTCTCAAATGTGGCGATACATATCGCATGATGATAGCAAAATACGAGCGTAGCGTGCAAGATCTATGGCGTTCCGTTTCGTAACTTGTGTCTAAGTTCGCTTAACCCGGGGCTAGGGGTCGTATGAACCCATGTACTTCAAGATCCTCATGGTGCTCATATGAACAGGCACAATCAAAGCGTGACTGAAATACATCATTCTCTAGATGCCGACTTTACACCGATTATGATGGATTAAGAATACTGATCAGCGATGCGGATTTTATATTTTTGGAACATCATGATGTCTTGTCGGATTCATTGAAAACTGTTGGTCGCTTCTCTCTTGCAGGAAACTAGCCTATGTTTATGTATACTATGATTGTCTTTTTGAATTTGATGCTAATACTGTTATATGGAATATGAAATATGTCTATGAATTATGGACGCGGATATTCTTTAATGAACGACGGCTGAATTATACATGACGGACTAGACGCTTGTAATCATGATGTTCCAAAGAGGGTAAATCGTATCGCTGATCAGTTTTCTTAATCCATAATATTCGCTGTAAAGTCGTCATTTGGAGATTGAAGTATCTCAGTCACGCTTTGATTGTGACTGCTCAAATGAGCTCATTAAGGATCTTGCATTACATCGGTTCATACGGTCCCTAGCCTCGGGTTAAGCGAAAGTTACGAAAGTTTTGAAAGTTTTGCTATCAGCATGCGATATGTATCGCCAAATTTGAGAAACATTGAGTGAAGGCGCTTGGTGGTATAGCCCCGTTTTATAAGTTTCTGCAACAATGTATTGTGACGTTGATTAAAATGGTCAGATTTAACGCAGGATCAAGCTAATGCTACTAGGCGAGATATGTATACGCCATATGTTGGTCCAACCTGAATATTACTCTCCAGAAAGGGATAGTTTACGATGTCGAAATTGTAATCCTCTCTTCAGTCATAAGTCGACGAGAGAGAAGGCCCGCTTCAGTTTTATACAGATATAGGTCTAAATATGATGTGCCTGTAGGGCTATTTGTAGTTTCCTTCAAATCCAGTGAAGGTGGATATATATCCTTCACTGCGTTATTTATATGGCGATTATCCACGTCGAGAAGATAGTTTATATAACGTTTGGTGAATAAGAAGGAACGGGCTTTGAATGGATCGGTTTTTGAAAGCGCCTGCATATAGTCCTATTCATCAGAGAACAGATATAGGTCAGCCAACAGGGGTGCACAATTAATATCCATTGGAATACCTATATGATGTTGATATATTTTGTTGCCAAATTTTACATAGATATTTTTAATGAGAAATTCAAGCAACTCTATAAACAAAGAAACATCCCATGAATGATATATCTTGTCTGTAGTAGAGCTAAAGAATGCTTTATGGCTTCCGACATTAATATATCTACGATCAGTTTTCTTGGACACAGATACTATTAATGAACTTATAGACGGTCAATAACATCCTGACGAAGGATTGTAGTATAGAGTCGAGAAATCCCAGGAGGATACATGTCTATACGGTATGTGACCTTCTGTAAGACATTTTGAGTTTTTGAATATCCACATACATTCAACGCCAGAGTTTTTAGAAATAGTGGCGCAATACCTTTCCCAAAATGCTTTTACCTCCTGAAGGGCTCTCGTCAACATGGTTGAAATAAGCTTGGTGGTGCAGCTTCTAGAACCAGCTATGAATCTAGCTTTATATGGTGATTTATGCATTTTGGGAGTGCAGTATACTTTTGGTGTGTCGTTATGATTGGTTGGAAGACAATTACCTCTTTCCCTGAGAAACGTTTTGTGATTGTCAAATATATCTTCCAGAGTAAATGCAGTTTGGGAGTGAGTAGACGTATTTGATGATGATGTCTTTACACTCAATTCTTTAACCAGCACCTGACAATAGTAATATTTACATATGAACATTATATTATTTGAAGCTTTGTCTGCTGGGACAACGACGAATTTACTCTGGAGATTTGCTTGCACTTTCAACGACCTTGCTCTCGGTGAGGTCCAGCCAATGAGCGAGTACTGTAGTTTCAATTTTTTCTCGCTTAGACCAATCAATAACGTACTGTTCCAAAGCGGACAGGACTATCTTCTGGTCGGCCTTCAGATTTATTCTTCTCGGCTCTCTATATTTAGGTCCCTTCATAAGAAGTAATCTTAGGTCCTTATCACTCACCACATCAAGGTTACCAGTCACAATATGTTTGCATGGTTTATAGATAAAGTTCGACGATTCACAATCACAACTTTAGCCTCCTGACGTGTGTAAGGTCCAGTTAAACTCCTTGACAGCATTAGAGTAATTGAATATTTTGCTGGCTTTAGTATGCTTATATGGGATGCAAGGAGGTTCTGTGAACTTGAAATAGTTTGGTACGGCGGTGCGTACCTCTGGATCATTCAGGAGTCGAGTTATATTAATAATGTCCAGTCCTTTATCTAAGTAGTTGAGTTTCAAGAAAAGCCGATCTTCGGACGTTTCGATAATGTTCACTGGACGATTCAACCGAAAATACGATATAACTTGACATACTTTAATGATTTTGGGTGGTATTATGTTTCTTGAAGACGCAGGTTGTTGATATCTCTGTCTATATGATTTAAAGCTCCCAGAGGTAACGCATACAGAACTGTGCGTAAGCTATGTATACTATTGGGTGTGCTAATTAAATCCACTAAGTAATTTAGAGTGATATGATCGTGAATCATCGCACAATTAAACCTTCTCTAACCATGGCTTCGATGTCTCCGTTGATGGGGTTTAAATAGCTGGGTAATATTGGATCAATTTGAACGGCGGTTTGCACCATTGCTGTACCCACTGACATTATCATTTAACCCTACCTGGCCTGGGGTGGGGGGGGGATGAAATGCTCCCCCCCCCTACCACACTTTCTGCGCTATCTCCGGAACGACAGAAACTGGAGAGCTGAAACACGGTGACTTTATAGTTTATCATATTGGGTTCATTTTGAGCCTATTTGCATAACCCCCAGCAGAGAATCATGGGAAAATTCAAGATGGCGCCCACGTGAGATCCCAGAAAAGTGATGTTTTTGTCATATTTCCTCAAAATTGCTGCTTTTCCGCGACGAAAAGCTGGCAAAAACTATTTTATTTCACATCAAGTTAATAATTACTAGTTTAGCATGCAATTTTTTGCTGAAAAATTGAATAAATAAAAATATCGGAAAATCTGACTGAAAAAAGGTTTTGAAAATGGCGTCACTGTGGCGTCATAAAAGCGGTCATTTTGGATTTGACCCAGGGGTATAGTGTGGTTACGTTTCAGCCACCTAGCTCAAGGGGTAAGAGCAATAATTGGGGGCCCCCCAGGCCACAACGGGTCTCAAAAGGCCCAGGCCAAGTTCTAGCATCCAAAATTATAGTTCCCGGTCTCGAATTTTTCTCTCAAATCCCTAGGGGGAATCCTTGGTAGATTGATAGACGACGTCTATGGTCTGAATAATAAAGTTATCCCGGCCATGGCTGGGTCCAGAAAAATGCTTACCTATAAACAGTAGCTTTTTCCTAACGGATTTTCTTTGACCATTCACTCTAAGATGGAGTATCGCATGCTGATATCAAAGTCCGAGCGTTGCGTGCAGGATATATGGCATTGCGTTTTGTAACTTGTGTCTAATTCCCCTTAATCCAGAGCAAGGGGCCGTATGAACCCATGTACTTCAAGATACGTGTGGTGCTGTTATGAACAGTCACAATCACAGCGTGACTGAGATACATCATTCTCTAGATGACGACTTCCAACGAATATCATATGGATTAATAATACTAATAAGCGATACGGATATCAGATATTTGGAACATCATAATGCTTTGCCGGCATCATTGAAAACTGCTGATCGCTAGGAAACTAGTCTATGTTTATGTATACTATGATTGTCTTTTTGAATTTGGTGCTAATGCCGCTATACGGAATTTGGAATAGGTTTTTGTATTATGGTCGCGGATATTCTTTAATGGGCGAAGGCTGAATTATGAATGACGGACCAGACGCTTGTAATTCAGTTGTGAGTCCCACATTTGAGGATCGCCCTAAACACATCTGGCTACAGTGGCTACCATTTCTATAATTTTACTGCCTCATCATCGACAGTTATGCTGGTATAATTCGAGTTTTATATTACAAGGCCTATTACATCTTCATGATGTTTAAATTAACGGTTACGATCGTAACGTAACTGATACACCTACACTCTGAAACGACTTGGAAACTCAGAACTCAGAAACTTGGAAATAAATACTTGTCAACGATAAGGATTTTACGGATAGAACACCATGATGACTCACTGCCATTAGTGGAAACTGTTGACCCCTCTCTAGCAAGTAGAAAACGCTCATGCCATGCGTGATTAGAATTGAACACAGACAGTTCATTGATACAGAATGGCTAACTGTGGATGACGGCTGAATATTGAATGGTAGATCTTACGCCTATGTTATAGGTTTGTATGGATTGAATATTTGTTTTTAGCAGGTGAGCAACCGGACCTGGAGAGCATTACCAGATTGATAGTAAGTGAAAGATCCCAATACGTCACAGCAGGACTGCAGAGAATGACAGACCTCCTTCGAAAGACACGGGAGAAAGATTCAAGCCTGGCCATAGAATACCAACAACATCTCTTTGACATTCATATTCTGGAAACAATCCTGACTGCGGTAAAACGTTTTTGTGACAATGAAGATGTTTTGGCAAACTGCTTTGAATGTATTTCCGAGCTCTGCTTTGGACTAAAGTTATTTCAGCAAAGTGTATGGGTGAATAATGGAGTTGACCTGATCTCAGATGCTATGAAATGCCATCCAAATTCAGTTCCTTTGCAGGAGCAGGCGCTTGTATCGCTGACAAACATATGTTATGACCTGCCGGAAGTCAAGAGATATATTAAAGAAAAGGACGGCGTACAGTTAATTCTAGATACCATTGGAGTACATTTGGGGCAGTTTTCTTTAGTGGCAAAGGCTTTCGATTTTCTCAGAAATGTTTGTCTTATAAGAGAGATTCAGAATTTCATTGCGGAGAAGAAGGGAGTACAGTTGCGTCTGTCTGCTATGGCGCTACACAGAGATTGCACTGAAGTTCAGCACATCTGCAGCTCTTTCTTTGAATGTCTGTGTTTTAACAATACCACAAACAGGCAGGCCGTTATAGAGCAAGGTGGCTTGCGCCATATCTTATTTGCTTTGAACCATTTCCCAGCTTCGATTCAGGTTCAATCGAGAGCGTTCAAGGCCCTGGGGGTTCTTGCCTATGATTCTCTCGAAGCCATCCAGTATATTTTCGCCAACCAGGGTGTGGATCTGGCCATGCTATCCCTTAGGAACCACCCATACCAGATCGAGGTATTCGTTTCCGTCTGTAAGGCTTTATCTGTCGTTTGCTTTCATTTGCCTCAAACACAAATATCGGTTTTCGATAAAGATAAAGGTTCGATAAAGCAGGCCGTTATAGATCAAGGTGGCTTGGGCCATATCTTATTTGCTTTGAACCATTTCCCAGCTTCGATTCAGGTTCAATCGAGAGGGTTCACGGCCCTGGGGGTTATTGCCTATGAATCTATCGTAGCTAGCCAGTATATTTTCGCCAACCAGGGTGTGGACCTGGCCATGCTATCCCTTGGGAACCACCCAGACCAGATCGAGGTATTCGTTTCCGTCTGTAAGGCTTTATCTATATTTTGCTTTGGTATGCCACAAACACAAATATCGGTGTTCGAAAAAGGTATGGTTGAGATGGGCTTATCATTTGTTAGGACGCATACTGGGAATACAGCTGTACAAGCGAGTTTTTGCAAACTAGTAACAGGCATATGTTGCAACCAACCAGACATCCAATTAAAATTCAAAGAATCAGGTGCATTGGATATCATCCGAAGTTGGCATCACATCGGAATTGTTGATGTTAAGGAAGCTGCCTCAAAGGCATTATATGCTCTGAACAGCAATTGAATGTATGTCAGTAGCACGAAAAAAGAGAAGATCCTAAGCTCAATCTTGCAAAACTACTACCGCAGGAATGGATGAGAAATGTATAAGTTAAGAAGTCAAATAAAAATAATTAAAAAAAAGAAAAAAAGAAAAAAAAGAAATGCTCTCAACATTAGACAACATGTATACACACTTTTTTGTCTCTTTGAACGTAACACCAGATGGATCACCGTTTCTCTTACACCGATGCCACAGTGTAAGAGTTATGAATAGCGCCATTGGTAGCATAGGTCTGGAGCTCGTGCGAGATAATGGGCTTAGAATTTGCTCCCGTTCGGACCTCCAGCTGGCCAATTTCTGAACATGCAGTCTTCAACAGTAGGATATGTGGGTTAGACCAGGTGTAGCAGGCCGAAGATTCGTGTGGGCATAAGGTAGCTGCAACGATTTTGCTGCGAGCGGTGGCGATACTAATTTTCCAGGTAGGGTAACGTATAATCAATTGTTTATAATTGGAAGAATCAAAACGCTAGATGTTATACAACAAATTAAATCTAACGCATTCCGTTTGAGAATTAAAATAATGCAAACAAATTAGAAATTGTTTCGACGTCACAGTGAGTCACAGTGACGTCATACTTACCCTACGTGTGCTGGGAAAGTGGACAACTTGGCCGCCATTAATCTATTTAACCTATATACAGAAATGGGAATGAATTATAAACAGAAACGTTGCGACATCATACTTTTTTCTGCTGGGGTCATTTCAAGTCATAGTGCAGAATTCCAGTGGCAAAGGCCCATGAGTTTGCACAAATAAGCATTCGAATGGGTATTGGCAAACTTGCGTTATTGGCCAGATTTTAGTATTCACTACCATAACGCGCATGGAATTAATTTAGTTTTTAGAGAATAATGTTTTTCTGTCGCCAGAAATATCGGTTGAGGAAATGGTTAGAAATCTTGAAAATCAGCTTTACAATCGAGTACCTTCTAAGAACGCGATGCAATCGGGCCAGCTCAATTAGTTTGTTTTCATTTTCTGTTGGAGCTTTCAAATCTTGCGTTTAGGTGACAGACCAGTCATTTTTCTTAGTTTAACCGCACATTTATTGTAACTTGATTGATGTTTTATATTCAGAAACAAGTGTAACATACATGTATCAAGGTGATTGTGGATCTGATGCATTGAAATCGCTAAAATTGGAAAAATGCAGTCTAGCCATAAAATCTTATCACAGCATCAAAATTTTCTCTCAATCACGATAGAAAGGTTATTCAAGAACGATCAATGAGAAGGCAATTTATGTAAAAGACTTGGTAAGTCAGTTAAGGTATTATTGACCGATAATGGCTAAATGTATAACAGTAGATAGCAAAACGAATGTTTAACATCAGTAGATAGTCCATAGGAACGGTCATCGGTGTAGGTAAAGTTTGATGAAAATAGTTTTTAAAAAAGTTCAGATATAATAGTACAGTTTGGAAACGAACAGCGCAATTAGATCGGAGATGCAAAGTTCAGTTGAGTCTTCAGAAAAACACACAATAGGTCTGAAAATTGTAGGCTGTGTTCATTGTCATCTGTTTTGAATGCATATACACCTACACATATTGTTTCTTCGTTTTGATTATCTCTGTTAGGCAATTGATGATTGCCCTGTTGCGATGTGTGATATCCATATCTTCGCAGATTAATTGAATTGACATAGTTCAGTAGATACATGTTAGTTTGTGTCTTTCTTTCTCGAAATAAAACGGCATGTATACCTTCCCCAGCTGTCTGGTCATTGCACTCCATACTATGTATCTCATCGAGGGTTAGTTTCTCAGGTCAGAGAAAGTAATGTCATTATGACATTATAGGGAATTGTCGAAATATTATGGAACATTTACTATGGAAATATTACTATATTACAATACGCATCAGCTTATGAGGACCATCACTTGTAGAAAACGAGTAAACACCACCGCAAAAACTCGTACGTCGGTAAGATATGCCATTTGTCAAGCTATAAGTGACGGGGAGCTCTGGAGTATGAGAGTAGGCCACACCACATTGTCATGTAGTGAAAGAATATATACAAATCCAAATAAAGAAGTGTAATAGAAAATAAAAAGAAAAAAAAATGAGCACGTGGATTGGAGCGATATGTAAGAGGTGAGGAAAACTAACAACGTCTGGCGACTAGAAACCAACCATATGACTCTAAATGAAACTTTCCTGGGCACCCTGGAGGGCCGACTGATAGGAATGAATATAGAAAAGTCGACAGACCCTTGGTGCATATCATTTGACATTGCTTAGAAGATCACCGATCGAGGCTTACACTCTTGTAAACTTACTAGATATTTTACGGTGCAATATGGCATGTGCAAACTGTATTTGTTTCAGTGCACCTGAAACCCAAGAGAGATTGTAATATACTCCTACTGTGAAAGTGGTATATTGGATGCCATCATGTTGGCTTCAACTGACGAAGCCCAGAGTAACAGCCCGAACGCAAACCAAAGCAGCTGAGTAGGCCTGCTGGTATATGGCTCTTCTCAACTGGTTTTAATCTACTATTGACTACTTCATGTTCTTTTTCAAGAGCAGACTCAGAAAGTTCATTTACCGAGTAATAGAGATGAAATCGAGGAGTCAATGTCATCCACACTCACGAGGATGCACAAACAATCGATAAAACTAGATTTATTGTGGAGAATTCTTCTGAAACTCTATCACATTTTTTTATTTCATTGATTACAGTCTTGTGCTGAGTCACTGTGCGAGATGTTAGAGAGATGCTAGAGAGATCGCATTCTAAAATAGAAGAGATTTACAGGCTCAATTCGACATGCAAACATAGCTTTTGTATTGTTACGTTATCCATTCTCTGTCTCTCTAATATTCCCAGGCATAGCATAATGAAGCAACAGACCGATAAACAACCCTATGTAATGTATAAACTCAATGCCTTGTTTGTCCCAACTTATACAGTAGTCATTAAATGTTGGTGTCAGAAAGTATACCATAGAGATAGGATATGACATTACTTTTGCATAGATTTCAACCTTAATAATACTTTGCGAAGGCATGGTAAACGATATCAAGCAGGGCCCTTGGATAGAATTAGATAGCTGATCTTACATATCATGTATGTCAAAACCTGGATGAATCATTGTTATTTTATTATGGCTTCATGGCAGTTTTTATTATACTGCACCCTCCTATGATGAACAATGATCTTAACTTGAAATATTTATATCACCTGACGCTGAAAGTTCGTTTTCCTACTTACCTTTTATCATAAATAGCACCCCTGCTCAGAATGCCCACCTGCTGTGCATTTAATGCCGTTCTCATATATACCATGATATTTCGAAAATGCGCCAAGAGAACCATATAGCAGGATTCTATCCTCATTGAATCAACTCGTAAGGGTCGATTTACTGTATGAATGGCCACCAAATTCAATGTTTTCCTGCAACATTGTTCACTAAGACTTTTGTTATGTTAAACCTGAATTTTTTTCCAGTACAGTACTATCGAGATGCCTTATTCTGGAATTATTGACAGGGATCCGCCCTATTCTTTTTGCAAAGTATTCAACTGAACTAAATATAGGGGAAAATGAATGTATATGATGAGGCTATTATGACATCATGAAGACGTCATGTCTCGAAAATCGTGGTGAGCCCTTTTTTTCGATAGGCCAACGAAGCATCTTTCCATCCATATAACGTTTGTTACAGTAGTCGTTGATTTGACGATGTTAAGAAGGCGAAGTGTATCGCATCCCCCAAATCTAACGTGTGCCTATATGTTATTGAGGGTACTTATATTCATGATGTCATGATTCTTTGTCACTAAACTTCTTCAAAATGACTTAAAATGACCCCAGTATGATAAGATATGATGTCAGAAAGTTTTGATCTATGATTCTGTTCTATTCTGGATTTAGGTCAAATAGATTAGTGTCGGTCATGTTTCTCCTCTCCCGGACGGAGATGGGTAATTACGACGTCATTGTGACGTCTACAAATTTTCAATAAAATTTGTATTATTTTCATTCTCATGGACTTTGCACAAATTATCACATTTTCTGAAACCCCCATATATTTTCACAAAATTAGCATCACCGCCGCTCACGGCAAAGTTGCTGTAGCTACGTTATGTCCACACGGATTTTCGGTCTGCCACCACTGGAATAACCCGTGTAAACTACCCTTTCATGGTTTTTGTCAGAAAATGGTCAGTTCGAGGTGCAAAGAGGACGACCATTTTGGTGCACGGCCTCTCGGCCGATCACATGATGGTTGTTAATGTTAAGGAAACTGGATTAGGTGCTATGAGTATGAAGTGAACTTATGCCATTATTACGGAAACTGATTCGGTCGTTAACTCAATTTTGCAAAATTGCGACCGCTGGAATGAGCATCAAGTATTCTTAAAATTTAATACCATGCGTACACATCTGTTCTCCCTTTGTCACCTATATTTTCTCAAGAATGTTAACTCTTTGGTGTGTGATATTAACAAAGTTAGAAAACGTTGCCGGATATATACATTGTAGAAGTCACTTTGTAGATAGACGTCTGAAATCGATCATCTCTCTCAGCAGATGGTTAGTTTAAGACGGAATTAAACTTCGTAGAATTGTAACACAGATTGGCCAAACTATGCTTCAATTACATCATATTTATTATTCAAACTAACCACAAACTTAACGAGGTAATCCCACCTACAGATTGACACAACCCCGTTGAAGGCCAGGAACATGACCCCGTGAGTTAGTTAAAATAATCCAGTTGATATGCAGCCAAAGAACGGTTCCATAGATATATCCCACAATTGTCTTATCCGTTTGGCTCGACAATAACAAAGGCCTTCGATATTATAATTGAACGTGTTTCTTCCATTAGTTGAAAGTTAAAATGTACGCTGGTATCAGAACAGCATACATTGGTTTTCAGGAATATTTACCTTCTGATTTCCAATTTTTATGTTAGAACCGGAATGGAATCGATGGAGGATGATCGATCTGGAATGCTCGAACATTTCTTAGTTTTGATAATTTTTGGCAATCTCGATAATCTCACCCCCTCCCGACCCAGCTAAATCCGCCTAACCCTACCACCCGTTTCTCGTGGTCATGTAAAACATTCCGTTAATCTAAAATGTGTGGAATGCCAGCACTATTTTCGTAAATCTGTCCAGAAGGTGGACATAATGGCTGAATATAGATTTGGTCATTTCATGACGTAAGCCACAGACTAGAGTTGGGGAATGATTGTTTAGAACTAATACCATTGTTTATACTCGATCAGTTTCAGACAAATGTATAATTGATGAAGTGTAGTTTGTTCACATTGTTATACACAGTTTTGTGAGCAAATGTAATGTTGAGCAGTGGGGGTTAAATGTCCTTTAGACTCACTGACCTCTCCCAATAGAATTCGTTTCTGGATAATCTAAGCAAATTTCAATGGCTATGGAAAGATGCACACATGTTATGTTAATGGTTATATCATGTTCCCGGCATTCAACAGGTGTTGAATGTCTTCACCGAAATGTAACTGTCGCAAGTCACTCTTCCTCTAGTATTTATGTCTCAAGTCGCTCTTCCTCTAGTATTTCTGTCTCAAGTCGCTCTTCCTCTAGTATTTTTGTCTCAAGTCGCTCCTCCTCTAGTATTTATGTCGCAAGTCACTCTTCCTCTAGTATTTATGTCTCAAGTGGCTCTGCCTCTAGTATTTCTGTCTCAAGTCGCTCTTCCTCTAGTATTGATGTCTCAAGTCACTCTTCCTCTAGTATTTATGTCTCAAGTCACTCTTCCTCTAGTATTTATGTCTCAAGTCACTCTTCCTCTAGTATTTCTGTCTCAAGTCGCTCTTCCTCTAGTATTTATGTCTCAAGTCGCTCTTCCTCTAGTATTTCTGTCTCAAGTCGCTCTTCCTCTAGTATTTATGTCTCAAGTCGCTCTTCCTCTAGTATTTATGTCGCAAGTCACTCTTCCTCTAGTATTTATGTCTTAAGTCGCTCTTCCTCTAGTATTTCTGTCTCAAGTCGCTCTTCCTCTAGTATTTATGTCTCAAGTCACTCTTCCTCTAGTATTTATGTCTCAAGTCACTCTAGCTACCGATCGCACACATGTACCATGAAAGTTTCACTGTGATGGTCATATCTGCTCTCATTGGGTATTAGAAGACCTTTTTGATCACCCCATGGTCCCAGCAACTAGCCTGACAAAATGGCATGTTCCCGTCTCCCATTGTTAAAGGGAACGTAAACTCTGCGGTAAAACACCGCGGGAATTATACAAGAGTCCCGATAGATTAAAAAAATCGTGACAAATATTTTTTCTCATTTTTTTCCAATGAATGAGACAGACGCAAACATAGAAAATACCGTGATTTGAAATTTCTTGGGGGCGCCGCCATGTTTGTTTTGGGCAGGATTTTTATCCAATGGGAAAGCGTAAAATTCAGTTGTGCCGATAATCTCCTACGTCATCGGACATTCTCTGTGTCGAGATAACATGGCCGCATATAGTCGTTTTCATTCACTCCTCCGTTCCCCGACTAACAGAGGCAATGTTATCGATTAGCTTTGATGTAGAATACAGCCTGATTCTAACAGATATTCTACGATGCCGGGCTGCTCTGCATTTGGCTGTCACAATGTACCAGGTAATCCCGACACGTCGCACTGTCATCCTCGTTCATGTTTGTAAGCTACGGTCTCGAATACTGCACCTCTGCAAATTGACGCGTTTTTACCTCCAGAGGCAGAAGAACTAGTGTCCACTGACGTCACGATTCTTCAAACATGGAGGCCTCTATGTTCGTCCAGTGTAACGAAGTTAAGACGTTTAGTACTGCTTTGAAAAAATTGTAAAAAAATATCTGATCAACGATTTGGATTCTATGAGGAAAAAGCTTTAACTGGCCATGCAAGTTTCACCAGAGTTTACGTTCCCTTTAACTGTCCTTTCAGGATTTTTTCTTTCGTTATGTCATATCTTCCCGGACAACATTGCTAACTTGGTGAAAATAAGCCAGTTTATATGCAGCCAAAGAACGGTTTCATATATATTTGCCACAAATGTCCACTTCTTTGCATATATTTGATTATACTATTAAGCCTACTGTTCAGAAATATGGGGATTAACCGCCCATTACTCTGTCTGTTGGAAAAAGGAATATCTGCGTTGATGTTCCCTGTATCTATGCTACAAACAACGTTATTGACGAATTATATAGAAACGAAATGTTTATGTTAGCCAAACGGCGTGATTACGCCATTTGTAGAAATTTATTTATTAGGCTATAAAAAGTACGTGTACGCTATCGCAGTTCGGGCCAGATTTATTTAATTAAGCCGATGTCGGACTTACATTTTTCTTAATTTTTCGGACAGCAAAATATAAAATTACAATGTAAGTTGCAGTGGTGAATATGTTGGGGAGACGTGTTAGAACGGTTTATATTGTTATCAGGAAGAAACAAGTTTACCTACATTCGTGTGATTATTAAGAGAACTTAATTGTATATCTCCTCAAATAATAGTGATTCATGTTATTGATAATGTTCTTAACGAATGATTTCGCATTTTATCTGTAATTTGTTGAACTGTTTATCATAAACACTTGACACACGAAGTCTGTTGCCCTGTACATTGTTGTGTATCTACAGCTGATAATTATATGATTCATGTATGATAAGCATCGCTAAATAAAGTCATTCGATGTTATACCGTCTTCTTGTCTGTCTGATACCTTACCAAAAGCAAAGCAATACACAGGAACGAAGAATACCGCGACCAATATTTGGGGTTGCTTTTTCAAAGACCATTAGATATTCACGGGTAACAAAAGCACAACCGTGACACCAGTATCTTGAATATTCCCCGTTTCGCAACCGATCAACACAGCCAAACATTGGAGGGAAGGAACGTCATCTCATAGGCCAGCCAGTATCTAATCGTTAACTCTATGAAGCCTGGGAGGAGTGTTGTCCTTAAACTGCGGTAAATCATGCAGCGGAATTCGTAGCGCTGACCAAAGTTGTAAATTTCCAAAATAACGCCTTCAAGTATTGAACACAATTAAACTAGCCATGCAACGTATCTCGACATGATCTTTTCACGTGTCTAATGTGTTATTTTTATTTCTAAAATTCAAGAAACCGGAATAAAGGGGTTCCGTGATATAGACGATATCATACGCTTTTTTATTAAACTTTGGAAAGCAAGGAATGATATTTCACTCTCACAACGTCTGTCACCTGAACAGCTGAACAAAGAATAGTCGAAAAGTTCTTCAAAATATTTAACAATTTTGAAGTGTGCATACCTTTTTAACTATATGTAATATACATGTTACCTTTTTATTCAAGAAATATATCAGACCACTGAGTGTCATAAAAAGAAAATAGTCTTACATTTTTTATGATTTCAAGGGAAATAAATTTGGAGGCATCCATTTTCTAAAATGTTCTCGAATAATAAGCATTTACGCTAATTATTAAAATAGACAAATTTTAAAATTATTAGAAGAAGCAAGGAGGTTCTTGAAAATTTTCCCTTCCATATAAGTACATTTCTTTGTCTGCTTTTCAAATTAAATCTAATTAAATTAAATCTTTCTATAATGTTCAAAATATATTATTTACTGTGAAGGTGGTCAACCAGAATTATTTTTTGCCTACGAAGATGTATATGCCCCCGCAACTGCTAAAGTTCAGGGATAACTGACAGAAGAAAATTTGAACTGATATGATGTATAGAAACCTTCAACGTACAACACATTGTACAACAATGAGCGGGTATAGATTATCAATCTCAGCAATGCACACATGCAGATTCTTAGATAAAAATAAATAACTTTTACCCCAAATTTTGCACTGCTAATTAGATAATATTCAGATGCGTTTTAGGGGTTAAATGTAAACTCACACTTGATTATTAACTGAAACTCAGGTAGATTATTCCGGGCTTTGTCTCCAGCAAAAATACGGAGATAACTTTTGAAGATTGTACCATGGTGTCTCTTAGTGTGCTCGGACGTATATCATCTTCAAAAGCGTAATACCGCATTGTTAAATCACCTTCACATATCAAGCCAGAGGAACTAGACACACGATAAATCATGTCCATTTAGCAGAAAACCAATGAAACACAATGCATTCCATCTTCCAGTATGAACCACGTGTCCCAATTACAGAGTCCGATATCCAGTGTGGGAATCTACCATACACGTTGATGAAGTGGAACGGGTAGAAAATGCAGAAAAGACCGATGAAGTGTGGCCAATGCATTTAGTCTTCTATTTTCTCCATAAGAGACAAAACTAAACATGTCTATCTGGACTCACGAAGAGGTATTACCTTCATTCTGCTTCCTGGAATGTGATGACAGATATAAAAAAAAGCTTAGTTCAGCCCATCACCAATACCGTCACAGTTCGATTCAGGCCAACGATCATCACTATCGCCAAGAAAATGTTCCTGAGAAACAACACAGCAACACAATCACAATAAGCCTAAAGGCGACTGTACTACCTGCTGCGGGAGATGCTGAGTTGTATCAGTCGGTACCTCACAAAACTTTAGTAAGTATATGGTGACGGCACGGCTTTTACTCCCTCTGGGATTTTCAACGACACACGTTTTCAAGTCAAATAGTGCCAAGTTTGTGTAGGGTGCGAGAGCACAAGAACAGAAAATCGGGTTTCCATCGACACTTAAAACCTCCAGTTCTTTGTACACAGCACATAACGGTGGTAATGCAGACAACGGATTATATCGCATTAGCAAGGTTTTGACCGAGAAAATGCCACAAAAAATGTCTTTTGGCAGCTCGCCCAAGCGGTTCTTTATCAAATTCAATACTCCAATGCGCCAGTTGGTTGCCCATGGCGATATCGTAAACGATCTGATTTTACAAGCTGAGCTTCTCGATGTGAATGGTAAAAGGGCATGCAAACAGTTCCACACTTTCAAGCTCGTTGTAGTCTAAACTGAGATCGACTAGTCTGTACAAATTACTTGCAAAGACATCACAACTTGGAAACGTTGTCATGCCGTTATGATCATTGTACCACGCGACAGCAACCAAATCAGCTTGAAAATCTCGACTGGGGAGGACGTCTATATCTAACTGTTGGAGAGTTTCGAGTCTGTTTGTCTTGGTTTGCATGAACAGCCTGATGTTAAGGGGATAAACATCCTTTCTTCCCACCCACTCAAGTCGTATTTTTGGTGCTGCCCTTAGATGATTGTTATCAAGGTAAGCCCTGCAAAAACTGTACTGTTGATCCAAAAAGAAGTGTATGAATGGTATAAATTCCAGATGATTCGTTGATAGGCTTAACGAAACAATCCGATTGTCACCAGAGAAAATATTGACCTCCGAAAGTTATTTTTGTCAAACTCAGCCTCCTGTCTGATAGCAAACCCGGTTAAATTCAGGGTTCCCATTTTGTTTTGACCAAGGTCAATTTTCGGTAGCTTCGACTTACCACCACATGCACCCATGGAGGGAAAGTCTGTAAAACAATTTCGTCTAAGGTTAAGTGAGACTAACTGACACGTTCTCGGGTCCAACCAATCAGTTGAGTTCAGCATGTTGTCTGCAAAGTTAAGATACTTTATATCGGTGATGTTTTTTAATGTACCCTCGGAAAGATACGACAATTCCACTGCTGCCATCCATAAAAATTCTACGTGAAACCCGAAGAAAGCTCTATTGGAAATGTAAGAAAGCGGATTATTGGATAACTCCAAAATATATATGTCGGCACCCGTAAATGTCCATGGTCGGATCGAAGTTATTATGTTATTTCTCAAATCCAGAAATTGAATGATTCCACCGGGTCTAGTGAACGTCCCGGGTTCAAGATCAACTATACGGTTTGGATTAAGATAAATACCGTTTAGTTTGACCATGTTTTGAAAGATTGCTTGAGGAATGAGCGAGATATGAGTACGGTCGAGTCGTAGGTGTTCCAAGTTAGTGAAGAGCCGTGTGAACTCCCAAATACTATTGGTCAGAGTATTCCCAGGAAGGTAGAGACGGGAAATTGTATTCCGAGAATAAAGTAGGGTGGACATATCTATTCGAAGAATTGGGAATCATCAATGGTGAGTCTTTCCAGAAATGGTTCAAAAAGTGTCCCTATAATAGTCTCCTTCCTGTGGCAAATGAATACAGTATGGTTGAATAATGCATCTACAGAGAACATAGTACACCTGGAATAGTTAGCATGTTGCCAATCACCGTGGTCTCGTGTAGACAGACCTAGTGTATCATGCACATCATGACAATACTTAGACACGTCGGTTATGTTATCCCAAATGTTTCCATCGAGTATGTCATCCGAGGTCCTCTGTGATATCACATTCTTGGATTTGTTTGACAGTGCCACCTCCGTCGTTATCGTTGGGCAGATCAAAGACCCAGAGCAATACCATTTATGTTCGCGATTTGAACAGATCACTTTTGCTTTTCCATGAGCTTGATTGAGGCCTAAGCAAAATAATATAGTTAAGAGTATTGTTCTAACCCGGCACTTCATCTCTCTGAAATAGTCGATAGTGAAAAAGGAGCTAGTAAGATGGTCATTTATAGAATCCTTAACTAAACGCTTTGAGATTTCTGTGCGGCAAAATGTCAGACAAAAGACACCAGAAGATGCTTTCATGAAACTGAGAACGTTACCTTGATAATCACTTCCTGACGACCGAGTAGAGCTTGAAGGAATATAGAAAATAAACCATCACAACACCGGAGGCCACAAGAAATTAATATCATCTATCCGCTTTCATCATTAGCAGAAGCCTATCGATTTTTAATGAACCAGAAAAAAAATGTTACATAAAGGGTTAAACGAAGGATCGCTACATTTCTCTCTATTTTAACTTTAATCTCAGTTCGGGTAAAATTGTCTTCTCCTTCATTGGATAACGTATTACAAGAGACCGTGGGCACACAATAGATTCTCCTGAGGATTTTTTAAGATGATGTTTTATAGATATCCTGACTTGAGTTCTATCATAATCTGGTTGTTTATCAAAAATTCTGTTGCGGATGTGGGCCCATAACTTTAATCTCAGTTCGGGTAAAATTCTCTTCTCCTTCATTGGATAACGTATTACAAGAGACCGTGGGCCCACAATAGATTCTCCTGAGGATTTTTCAAGATGATGTTTTATAGATATCCTGACTTGAGTTCTATCATAATCTGGTTGTTTATCAAAAATTCTGTTGCGGATGTGGGCCCATAACTTTAATCTCAGTTCGGGTAAAATTCTCTTCTCCTTCATTGGATAACGTATTACAAGAGACCGTGGGCCCACAATAGATTCCCCTGAGGATTTTTCAAGATGATGTTTTATAGATATCCTGACTTGAGTTCTATCATAATCTGGTTTTTTATCAACAATTCTGTTGCGGATGTGATACTATATTAAACAGCAGCTATCGTTGGTTGTCGGTGTATCCCAGAGTTAACAAGACAGAGAAATATTGAAACAAACTAACATGCATATACTGCACATGAACCAGGGACATCGTGGATGGTTGTCGGTCGTCGGTGTGTAACCCGCATACTCATGTAATAATCACACACATTACTAAAACATGATCGACGGTTGTAGGTAGTCGGTGTATATTAAAACACACGGGCAGTAACGCACGCACACACACGCATGTACATATATTTCACCAGTAAACAACACTTGACACATGATCCAAACACGCTGTATCGCATATAAACGTATAGACATACACACAGACGAAAGCACATATGCGTACATAATATATATATATACATACACGTATACATTACGTTTGTAGGTATATATACACGTATATATGCATAGATCTAATTCATGGTATCATACATGACGGACTTACCCCTTTCCCGAAGTCCTGATAAGACAGGTTTGAACGATAAAATTGGCGGTGCCGGTTTGTATAATCGTTTATAGTGTTATGTTCATGCATGTCCCCATGAAAATTAATGAAGAATTTAGCTCTTGTCACTTTTATAATTTGTGGGAAAATATGGTAATATTTCATATCATGGTGTACAGTTTGAAAAAAGGTTGATGTTATAGTCGCCCATAAAAACTTTTTTCTCTCCTTTTCCGATTGAATAGTTTATAAGATTTATGATAGAAAAGTATTAAAACATCTTAAATTTTACCTCATAATTTTGGATTTGAACAAAAAATCATTTATATTTTATAAGTGACAGAGACAAAAGCTTTTTCGGTGAACGTTATTTACACTGAAAATCTTCATTCAAAGGGCGATATGATACATTACTTACTTATCCCAAACGCTTTCTTTTACTGAATGCTGATGAAGGGACTCATTCCACTATCTTGAGTATTCTACAACTACATGACTGTAGATTTGATCAACAGATTGATATTGTGTTCTGTTGGTTGCCTAGTGACGTTGGCATCAAAAGTAATACTGAGGCTGATAGGATGGCTAAGGCAGCCCTAGATGATGAGATTGATTCTGTTGGAATCCGATATAGCGATTTCAGGTCCTCTATCCGTGTTTATGTGAGACGGTTGTTTCAATCTTTATGAGATGCTGTAAATAATAACAAACTTCATGAGTTAAAAAAAACTGTGGGCTATACTCATCTAAACAACCAGAAACGTTTCGATCAAACCATGATCAGGCGATGTAGAATCGGCCATACACGATTAACTCACGAACATTTACTAAAAAAAAAGAGCCAGTCCCAAGGTGTGTTCCATGCCACGAAGATCTCACGGTGAAACATATTCTTATCGAATGCATAGATTTTAAGATTATAAGAGATGCTTTTTATCGGGCGACGACTTTGGAAGATCTTTTTAGTCGGATGAGGGAGGATTGCATCTTGGGTTATCTGAGAGAAATCGGGCTGTTACATAAGTTTTAATGTGTGCATGTTCTAATGCGTTGGATTACTAAGTTAGTGACTTGAGTACTTAGAATTTTGTTTGAACGTCGCTATATAGCTGAAATATTGCTGAACACGACATTAAACCTTAATTCTCTCTCTCTCTCTCTCTCTCTCTTAAACTGGAAAACACAATAAACTCAGCGACAATTTATTCCCCAAGAGTTACCATGACTACAAACCTCCAACAATATGGCATAAAATGGCTCGTTAAATACGAAACAGGCATCAATGAGATTTTGCTTGCACGGCTAAACAAATATAAGAAATTAACTTCAATATTCAACAATATTTTACATTTCTTAATTATATAAACTGTATATGAAAGAATAGATGGAATTTATAGCGGTATAAAATTTCGCTGGCCAAATACAAAACCGGGCATTACTTTCGCTTCTTCTCCGAAAGACTTCCTCCAATAGACACAGATGAAGTAGACAGCACAATACCACTTAATTGTAGTTTTCCCTCAGATATTACGAATGTTCACTAAGAAATGTAACATGAAATTGATTCATGAAATATAAAAGGGATGTTAGGTGAAATTTAGCATCGTGAGTTAATGCTGCTTCAGAATAATTTATATTTAACACGAAAACATACGATTGAACATCCGATGGATAATACATTTTATTATTTTAGAAACATTTCCTGTGAGTCGAGAGCAGCGATTCTTCGGATCGAGTTCACATTCCATAGCAGAAAGTGAAAGTTTTCAGCTATCATGCTAATGGAATAATATCAGTAAAGTTTGTATCCAGCCGAAAATCCACTTTTAGGAGACCGACAGGATTCGACTTCAACAATGCAGTACAAGGGTAATTTAAACTTCCTGTACATAGCTGCAACCCAATTACATCGAACTGCCTCACCACCATAACAAACTCAGCGCTAAGCAATCTTTCTCATCTACATAAGATACACGTGGGCTCCACCAGCATGTCCGTTGTGAACCCATTCTTCCAATCTGATGTACATCTAACGTCTATACACGTGGAGGATAACAAGATATTTCAGAAGAAAGGTACGGCTTCCTCTGTCAGGAAAATCTCGTTTATGTATCTTCAGGCGTTTTTTTGTAATGTTAAAATAACGTGTAAACGATCTTCGGCGGATTTCGGGGACGATGGAACATTCCACGATAGGCTGACAGATACCGACACTTTAAACGCTGCTGACACACGGCACACATGTAAACCAGAATACAATAAAGCAAATCACCAGCAAATATGGAAAATTAATGGATATTTTAGAAAATATAGGCTGCCGAAAATTGTTGAAAAATGTGGAATACTCAAATCTCTAAACTTTCACTTTTCAGCTTTCTCCAAAACGGAGTAAATACATGTAGGTAAACTGGCGAGAATACTCTAGTTTTCTGAACCATATAGTTTACTTAAAGATAAAACATCTATTGTATATCACTTCAACACTATCTATGGTGGCCGTTTCTTTCACTTGTAAACACATTAACACCAGTTTTATCTCCACGTAACTCCTATTCTCGCCAGTTTACTGATTTACTCCGTTTTAGAAAAAAACCCAGAAGACTACACTGTACTGTTATACTCTAGGTGGGAAATATATACATTATAATCTGCATATGTTATTGAGCCCCGGTACAAGAAACAACAGTGCTGGAGAGAATTCCAAAGTTATATCAAGAATGACACTATATAAAGTATCAAGGATTAATTTTAGTCAATGTGTACAGTTAAGAATGTTATACAAGCTGAAAAAAAAAAAAAAAAAAAAAATATGCAGAGTAAAATACTACTGATTTTTTACAAACTCCAAAGTAGACGACTAACTAAAATGAACAGACTTTAATATTCAATTATTTTCACAAGAGATATAGTTAACAGAAGAAGATAATCTTTCGGTTACTTCTCCAAGAAAATATTATTTTAAGCTCTTACTTACACTGCCGTTTTAGAGGTTTGGAATATTTATCGAATATGGACGAAGCAAATAATGAGGAAGAGACGCGTGTGATGGCAACCTCTCATTATCCAGTATGGATGTGTTGGAAGTGTTTACATCACCCCTCCCTCCCCCTCCCTTCCCCCTGGTTGTTTGCTCCTATCCCCGGAATGACAAAAAATGAGAGCTGAAACTCCGTGACTTCGAAGATTATTATTTTGGGGTGATTTTGAGCCTTTTTTCAATACCTACGAGCAGAGGACCATCGGTAAATTCAAAATGGCGGCCACGTGAGGTACCAGAAAGGAGATGTTTTCGTCAGATTTCTTCAAAAATTGTGCTTAAAACCTAATTTATTCCAGATCAGATTATTATTCACCAATTCATCATACTGTTTTTGCAAAGGAAAAAAATTGACCGAAAAATCATTCAAAAATGCTCTTTTTGAAAATGCAGTCACTTTGTCGTCATCGTGGCGGCCATCTTTTTTTAACATTTTCTTGTGGAGCATGATCCAAAGATATAGTCAGTTAGGTTTCAGCCCTCTAGCCTTAGCGATAGCAAAAATATGGTGCCCCCAGGCTGCGGCACACCCCAAATCGTCCAGGCCAGATAGGGCTAAGACAGTATCACAAGTGTGCCAGCGGAACGAGTAAGTAATGAAGTACGCTGAGGCTAAGTGGCATCTAACTAGACTAAACTACACTAAACTACAATATATATCTATAGTTTTTATTCCAAATACTCAAAAACACTTCTATCTTCCGCCGGACCTCATTCGGGGATACAGATTCGCTCGTCCGTGTCCGTCACGTTGTTTTTTTTTCATTAACAAATTCATATGGCACATGTAACTGATGATGAAATTGAAGCTTACTCAAGTTGACTGAACTCGACCTATCTTTACAAGGACATCCACTGTTTATTATGATATACATTGAAGAATTATAGCCAGGCTTTCCAAATCTCTTATATGTGTGCATCTGGCGATGATCACAAATATGTTTGAGATGACTTACCTTGACCCATGGTTTTTCAAGGTCAGATCTTATTTATTCATTTTCACGTTGAGTGATGTTTAATAAGTACTTCTATATTCTTTATTTTCGTTATTTTGGGGTAACACTATCTTAGAATAGCACAAATTCTAGTTGAAAATTCGGTGCGGAGCCGAATTTGACTAGATACATGGTATGTCGGCGATCTAAACCACTGCTTTTTTTGTGGGAGGCCCGTTGGCCGAGTGGTTTAGATCGCCGACATACAGTGCTGGCGATTAGGTGCCTGACTCTGGGGTCGCTGGTTCGAATCCCGCACGGGACTCGACCAAATTTTCAGCACTAGAATTTGTGCTATTCTAAGATAGTGTTATCCCAAAATAACGAAAATACTGTTATACGATCACTTTCTAAATGATAAAAAAAAAATATATTTCTATATTGCTATATTCTTGTTTCGTCTCATCTGGCTGGGGAAAATCCAACGGGGGGTATGCCCACGGCTCTTCTTATTTATTTCCATGTTCACCTCTCCATCACGACTGCATAATTAGGTTTCTCACAGGTAGCATAAATGTTCCAGCGGATCGAGTTACTTTCACTTTCAGTATTAGTTTTATGCGGGGCTTTATGTCCTCATTAACACGTATACGTAGATGCAATTGTTGTCCAGACAACCAGTAGACAATTCACATTTTCTCATGGTCCTTGTTGGTGTCCACGTCACTTGGTTTCTAGAATACATTTCAGAGAACATATTCTTGATCGTGAAAGACAGAAGAGCGGATTCACAGATGTAAGGACTTAGTTACACGGGAAGACCTTCAAAACAACACGTTAGGCAGTCATAAAGCAAATACGTCATATGTTGAAAAGGTTTATTCATCTTTCATTACAGGATCAAATTAAAGTGTTTTTTTGGTATCGGCGGAACTTGAATAGAACAAATCCAATTGATAAATTCTTTCACCATGGAACGAAAATTTTGTGAAATTTCAGCATTCTACTATATATCAGGAGCGATATAGGCTTCTCATCATCACTCAACTGGTGATGGGGACCCGATTTTCTGTACTAAAATTATAACTGCACATCAATTGGATTTGTGACTTTCCCTCGGACACATGGGGAAATTTAGCCACAGAATGCACAGTTTTAATATTACTACAGAGGAATCGGATCAGCGTCACCAGAAGAGTGACTAAAGAGAAAACTTCTATAAGTCGCTCTGGAAAAAAGCAACCGTATTCCCTCATCACTACAATCAGTGATAAGACTATACCCAGTATATATTACATACCGGTGGTATTTTATTTCTTCACGTTTCAGGAATATGTATTAGTTAGCTTAGAGGGTTACAAAGTATAAGCATCGCGCGCGCCTTTTTCGGAAAGATAGTTTTTTCGCCAATCTAATTAAAGTTAAATCCTTTCTGGATATAACGATAAATCCAAATGGGGATTAAAGAGGATTTAACCTTAGAGCGAATATCCAAATCAGGACCAGATATGATTTAATTTTAATTAGAAAGTATTTTCCGAGTGAAGTTCTGTATATTTTATATTACATTAGACTAAATTAGTAGATTAGACTTTCTGGGACCTATCCACGCCTGAAAGGGAGGGGAGGAGTCATTGCGGCTCCTCTAAACATTTTTCTTATACCTTGACCTGAGGGCTTAAACTGGCCACGCTATACCCATCGGTCAAGCTCTACCAGAATGGCCGATATGTCCGACATGATGATGTCACAGTGACGTTGTTTTGAAAAAGACATTTTTTCTCGATTTTTCCTTCACATTTTTCGCTTTTTTATTTCTTCACAATAACAGCATGATTATTTAAGTAAACAATAATCTGAAACGAAATATCTTCAACGAAAAACAGGATTTTTGAAGAAAAATGATGAAATCATCACTTTTCTGGCACACCACTTGGCCGCCATTTTGAATTTACTCATGCTCCTCTGCTCGGGGGGTCATGCAAACCGAGCGTCAGCTCTTATTCCGAAGATAAGAGTAGAAAGTTTGGTATAATGCCCCCTAGGAATGCAAAGGATTAATGCGTTTTATTCCCTGACAGAAACCGCTCATTAATTCGTTGACAGAAAATACTGGGCTTTGCTCCATGCAACACCCTCGGTGATGTAATGGATAAATTGGTTGATCGGGGATTGGGACGGTTGGTGTACGGCCGTTTTACCCAGTGAGCTTTTCTCCCCAGGGTCCTTTTTTCTCACTCTATAATATATTTGTGAAAAAATTGTACTATTATTATATTTTAATATATATTTTCTATTAATGAAATTAGTTGTATCCCTTTTGAAATACTGCTTATGAAATCCAAATCCTCACACCTTTATTTGTTATCTATACTATACCATTTTTGTATTGCTGTGTTCAGCTTATTCAGTGCGGGTGCGCTGAGTGAATAGAGACCTTCAACAGAGAATGCATGAAATCTTTGCTGACTGACGAGACAACGCAAGGCGAATCGCTTAGACCCTCCGAGTTGTCACTTTTCTAAGCTAATCTAATTATGTCCAAATCTCCATGAAATGAAAATCAGACAAAATACTCTCCTCAGAATTTTTGTTAAAAGATTATTGACCTGTGGTATTACCTTTGTGCTGTTTAAGATTGTTCTTTTATTTTATGTATGCCTATCTAAAATGAGTGTACACTATGTTTAAATGTAAATGACTTTGTGCTGGACCCTGTATAATATTTGTATTTGTACAAGTAAATTTATTGCCTGTATATACCATGTATATCATTGGAATTTATGTACGACATTATTGTTTGTATTTATAATATATGATATTTGTACGAACATTTACCTGTTTTACTTTATCTATATCATGTATTACTATCTATTCTATGTATAGTATATATTTGTGACAATAAAATAAGCCATAACATTATATGTGAGTTTCAGACTTATTTTCTAAAACAAATAGTAAGAATTTTCCGTCAATATTATACAGTGGGGAAAACGGTCCCAGGGAAAAAGACCACTGGAAACTGGGGTGGACATCGTATGCGTGTTCTTTAACCCTATTGTCCTGGGTTTTTTGGACCTGTCCAGGCTTGGGAGACCATTTCGCCCCTCCCCCCACCTAATTATTTTTATTTAACCCTTGAGGTCTGAAACTTACCCTTGTGTCACGGTCTACCGAAAATAAAAATAAAAAAACAAGATGATGTCACAGTGACGTCATATTAAAAAAAGCATTTTTGGTCGATTTTTCGATTTTTTTTATGTACTCCAGCATCTAACATCCGGGGACATCCTTCGTTTATAACGAACAGACCAAAGTTGAATGTCACAATACTGTGTAGTACATGTACATACTACCATGATACCATGATATCCATAGTCTGGACTCTAATTCACATCTACATGTAGGTGTTTCGTGTCAAACACTCTATAGTATACATGTATCCACAAAATATCTATTGGTGAAATAGAAATCTAGAAATGTTTGGGAAAACAACTGGAAACTAGAATCACGACGTATAGTTAAAATTGAGGGAGCTATCATTCCATCGAAAATTAAATGTTTTGAAAAAAGGGTAGTCAGAGAGAGATAGATGTCAGAGATCAATACAAATGAGGGAAATGCCGTAATGGAATCACATAAACTATTAAAGAAAATGAAAGATAGTGCCACGGCACTGTAGCGCTCATCTGGCTATAACTGGAGAAAGTGGCTGCGAGAAATTTTTACTGAAGAACTGCAATAGATGATTTTCTAACTTGCGTTGTCTCCCCTGAACAAAATGGCAACATAATCGATTTCACAGGAGGTCAAGCTGCAAATTCATGATTGTAATTGGAGATTATGGAATAAAGGCAATTATACCAAAATATAATGTGTGATTGTCAGTAAGCTGTATAAGCAATAACCAGAACCAATTTTTATTATGTGATTGCAGTCGTTCGTCCGTCTGTCCACTTTGTGTCCGGACAGTACATTGGACAGTTTTTAACCTACGATTCCAATATTTTGTGGGTATATGCACCAGGGGGAGACATGTCGAGTACGAAATATATGCGACTGGGTTGTTACGATGGCAATGAGATGTAACAGGACATTTTTCCAATGAAAGTAATCTCTGGTGAGGTATGGCCTAACCAAGAGATACCCCCATCTGTCTGCGAAGATGTAAAAGATAGTGCCACGGCACTGTAGGTCATCTGTCTGTAACTGGAGAAAGTAGCTGTGAGAAATTTTTACTAAAGAACTGCAATAGATGAGTTTGTAACTTGTGCTGTCCCCACTGAACACTATAAAATGATCCATGCAGTTATTTCCTGAGATTTTATGATAAAGTTTCATGGGAAATTCAAGATGCGGCAGTATTGGATTTTCGAAATGAACCAAAAAAAGGTATCTTGCACAACTGGACCACAAGGGGAACCTGTGTATCAACATCCATGCAGTAATATCCTAAGGATTTACGATAACAAAATTTCATGGGGAAATCCAAGATGGCTACCTGGTGCCCATATTGGATTTTTCAATCAGACCATATATGGTATCCTGCACAGCTAGACCCCAAGAGCAACCTCTGTACCAACTTTGAGAAAGATCCATGCAGTAGTTCCTGAGAAATCACGATAACAATTTTTCATCTGGAAATCCAAGATGGCCGCCTGGTGGCCATATTGGATTTTTCAATCAGACTACAAATTGCATCTTGCGCAACTAGACCCCAAGGGGAACCTCTGTACCAAATCTGAGACTGATCCATGCAGTAGTTCCTGAGAAATCGCGATAATGTTTCATCTGGAAATATAAGATGGCCGCCTGGTGGTCATATTGGATTTTTCAATCAGACCGCAAATTGTATCTCGCGCAACTAGACCCCAAGGGGAACCTGTATATCAAATTTGAGAAAGATCCATGCGGTTCTTCCTGATAAATCATGATAACGAAGTTTCATAGGAAAATCCAAGATGGCCGCCTGGTGGCCATATTGGATGTTCGAATCAGAGCAGAAAAGGTATCTTGCACAACTAGACCCCCAAGAGGAACCTGTGTACCAAATTTGAGAAAGATCCATGCAGTAGTTAACGAAAAATAATGATGACAAGATTTCACTGGCAAATTCAAGATGGCCGCCTGGTGGCCATATTGGATTTTTCAATCAGACCACAAATTGTATCTTGCACAACTAGACCCCAAGGGGAACCTCTGTACCAAATTTGAGAAAGATCCATGCAGTACTTCCTGAGAAATCGAGATAACAATGTTTCATTTCGAAATCCAAGATGGCCACCTGGTGGCCATATTGGCTTTCTGAATCAGACCACAAAAGCATCTTGCACAACTAGACACTAAGGGGAACCTGTGTATCAAATTTGAGAAAGATCCATGCCGTACTTTCTGATAAATCACAATAACGAAGTTTCATAGGGAAATCCAAGATGGCTGCCTGGTGGCCATATTGGATGTTCGAATCAGGGCAGAAAAGGTATCTTGCACAACTAGACCCCAAGGGGAACCTGTGTACCAAATTTGAGAAAGATCTATGCAGTAGTTCCTGAGAAATCGCGATAACAATGTTTCAATGGCAAATTCAAGATGGCCGCCATGGCGGCCATATTTAAAATCGTATCGACACGGCATGAACAAATTCTGGTGTCCTCATTGGGGGGAACATGCATGCCAAGTTTCAGCTTAATCGGCCAAGCGGTTTCAGAGAAGAAGATGTTTACGCACGACGCACAACGGTCGACGGACGACGGACGACGCACGACGGACGACGGACAGCCAGGCCATGACATAAGCCCATCGGGCCTTCGGTCCAGATGAGCTAAAAACTGTACTCTAGATTGTACTCACAATCCGAGAATACAGACGACGAGAAAACGACTAATTCTTGAAATCTCTCAGCACAGAAGAAAAGCTGACTTGTGAAGGTCGCACCACAGCAAACATGGCAAATCCCCAGGATTTGATGGTTTTTCAGTAGAATGTTATAAAGCATTTTGGGATAAGGTGATTGGGGTGGTTAGATATTAGATGTTTTAATTAACTCTGTCTCCAAAAGACGGGAAAGATGAAGCCTATTTGAATATTTTATATTAAGTTACCCAACTAGATTATTTCTGTTCACATTCATTATAAATGTCTTTTTGTGGTAAAGTATCGACTCTGGAGTTATATTTTTGTGTTCAGATCCATTATATACACATCATGGTGAGTAGGCCATCTCTGAAGTTATTTTTATTCAGAACCTTGATGCTTGTTATATTAGGATAACTTCCACGACTGCAGAGTTATTTGTATTAAGAGTAGTTCTATATACATGTATGATATTATAATCACGTGCTGGACTCTAAAGTTATTTTCTTTTCACACTGATTATGCATATCCCATTGTGGTAACTTACCTGACTCTGAAATTGTATTTCTCAGTTATGGTAAATATATTTAAACGAAAACGAAAAACAGATCTACATGTATTGATGTCTATATTCTGAAAAAAAAAGAAACTAGTCATGGTTCCAGTGAATTACTTTCATTTCTACAAGAAATCCAAAACCACCGAAGTGTGAGTCCATGAACTTATGCTTTTCATAATAGCCGCATTTCGGATCGGAATGATGTATTATGTTCAATTTCTCAGCTACGACAAGTCGCGGTACAGGCTTTAGCGTCAGGTTTATTATGGTCAAGGCATCAGTCAGTGCGACCATAAAAATTATATCCGAGTCCATTTAAAAATGAGTCCAGGATTTAGAAATGACCGCCACCTGAAATCTGTTTTCCTCTATATCTCCTGAACTAAAGTTATTACAACGACACCTGGGTAAACCGACCAACCTCTAAATACCGACTCTACCCATTGTCTCAATGCTTAAATTCAAGAAATTTGAATCTCGATAAACCAAAACCCTGTCAATTACAAGCGTCTGGTCCGTCATTCATAATTCAGTCGTCGTCCATTAAAGAATATCCGCGTTCATAATCCAGAGACCTATTCCATATTCCATATAACAGCATTAGCAATATAATCAAACCCGACAATAAAATCTGGTCTCAGTTACGGTCGGTATACAAAAGTTTCACTGTATGAACTTTATTCCTGTGGCTACAACAACATTTTCAGGGGCAAACTTTCAGACGGTGAACATCTTGTAACATCTAACAGCCCATTACATCAATATCGCCTTAACATGAACCTTTGTCACTGTAGATTCATCCACAGTTATGAGGATAAAAGTTCACACAGACAGACAGACAAAAATCCCATATTTGCCAATATTACATTGATCTGAATTAGTCAGGAACTTTGTTCTTTGTGGCCCTCTCTCACAACTGAAAAGAATGTGTGATGGTTACCCGAGAATAACTCCCTCGGACGTGACGGTAGTGAACATGATTTTCGTTTGAAAGTGAAACGGGTGAAAGTTATTGTTATGTGCTGTAAAAATGCTGAAGTTTCATATCATGCGAAATGGTGATTTTGCTCTAAACTGGATTTATTCAAGTTTGAAAACGGTCGAATGTGCTCTTTCGACATTTTAGGGACATTTTCTGAAGGGATTTCCCTTCATATATAAAATATGACACCTCAAACCAAAACAATTTGTGGGTATTTATTATCACAATGGTTAGTGTTACAATCGGTTGAAATATCATTCTGGTTTGAGGTGTCATATTTCATCAAAATTAAAAATTGTGCAAATGCTTCACTTGCATTCTACCAGAAACGTTATGTGAACAAGTAAAAAATGCTTCTCAAGTAGACGTCGTCGTAGTCCAGTTGTTAGGTTGCTCGCTTTCAAAAACAGTGTGGTGATCAGTTTGTTGAGCTATGAGTTCGATTCACATTTGGATCAGAAAAAATGTGTTCCTATTTTCTTATTCTTTCTTTCTAATATTTAACATTTGGATTTATTTATGTTATGAAACAATCTTCAGTGATATTCAGTTAATAAAATATAGATATAACTGTGTATACACATTTCTGCATTCACTGCTACAACTCGACCCTTATTGCAGCACACTCATGACATGTCCAAGTCACCGTGACTGAATGGGTTTATTTCCATGGGTCAGCAATACTTCCCATGTATAAAAAACGAGGGAATCTTCATCTGTATTTTCCTGAACTGTTCTCGTTATATTTAAGAGTCATTATAGTTCTCACCATGAAAAGCAATGTACCATTCAACAAGTCGAAGTATGAGTGTTGTCACAAGAATACGCGTTCAGGCCAGACCAGAAAAATATCTGGTTCACAGTTAGAGTGGGTGAAACGCAGGAGTGACTTTGAAGTCAATACTGAGGGAGTATTATGCCCTCAATGTAGAGCTATATACTATGTAGATTTGAAATCTGCGAATGATGAGACCATCGAAGCGCCTACAGCCGTAGCCAATAATTACCAGCCCGAGGCGGGGTCAAGTTCCCGTTGTGTCATACTATGAAAATATTGCCTTGTTTTGAGGGGAATATGCAGTTTTGTTGCCCCGAGGGTGTGCATATTGCCCGAGCCGCAGGCGAGGGCAATATGCGCAGCCGAGGGGCAACGAAACTGCATATTCCCCTCACAACAAGGCAATGATTTCATTATTATATTTACCAACTTAACTCTGTGCTAATCTATTATCTCTAGAGCAAAATAATGGTTTTATGTTTATTTTGAAAGAGCGCAATCCTTCTGAGTTGATTGCTTTCAGTGGGCAATCGCCAGCAACATTATTTTTCATGCACGAGATTCCACTGATTCGGAGCTGCTTCACAACTATCGTGTAAATCTCGCAACGCACGTATAGTTGTTCGATGCCGCTTGTTAGTTACTCCAATAATGTGCTTGGGTACGATTCTGCTTACAATTAGATGAGGGGAGATAATTTATTTCTGCTGTGTTCTCCAGCTAAAATCAACTTGACGAACTGCGCTGTGATGGGCTATTTGGAGCGCGACTGAGAGAACGGGGCGACCTCTGTTGTAATTATCTCCCTTTAGTGTATATTCCCTGGGGGGTGGAATATGCAGTTTTGTTGACCTGGGAATATGCAGTTTTATCTCATTACAATTTATATAGGGAGACAATAAATATAACAATACCAGATATTCTACGGCAAGTTCGATTTGCAACATTACAATGATGTAGCTCGTTAAAAGAAGTTACTTTTGAAACAGGAATAATTTCACATAATCGCAAATTATTTAACTAAAAGACGGTTGCAAGTTATTATATGATTACATTGAGTAATAACTAATCCTTTTGTATTGTGTGAAAATGGGGTAAAAATGGAATTTCGACCGAAACGAATATTCTGTACGACTGGCCTACAAAAACGTTACTGTCGAGGAAACCTGTTCATTTAAAAATAGAACGTACCAAAACAGCACAGAGTCGACTGTGCATTTGACGTCATAAATGGCAGCTGACCCAGCATGGACAATAGATATACACACGCCAGTGTCCGAGGGAGTTATTCTCGGGTAACCATCACACATTCTTTGGAAATTCTGTGCGTCATCATGTCACCACCCCAGGACCGCGTCGGGATGAAACGGCTCAACCCTACCTGACCTGTTTTTTGGGGGGAGGGCGGGAGGAACTGTCCATGCTTGGGGCCGTTTCGGTCTACTAATTAGTTTTCCTACACCTTCAGCAAGGGGACTGAAGCTTACCGCACCCCTCGAGTCAAGCTCTACCAGAAAATGTAAAACAAATGCAGAATGATCGCTTTGATGACGTCTCACTGACGACATTATCAAAAAAAGCCATTTGCTGGTCAATTTTGGATCAGATTTTTCGAATTTATGCAATTTCTTCACATTACCTGCGTGATAAATGAGTAAATGATAAACTAAGGTGAAATAAAATAATATTTGTCCTATTTTCCTGGCAGAAAAGCAGGAATTTTGTAGAAAAATGACGATACCTCACATGGCCGCCCCTTGAATTTATCCATGATGCGGTGGTTATGAAGATAGGCACAAGAGGATCCGAATATGATGAACTTCAACGTCACGGAGTGTCAGCTCTCATTTGTTGTCGATCCGGAGATATAGTGGAAAGTTTGGTTGGGGTCCGTAATGCCCCTCCCCCCAGGACAGGTAGGGTTAAGTGAGAGTCCCTGAATTTAGTAGAAGAATCCAAGTAGTTAATTATTCAATGTACCTCGAGTATCTCGTGTTCAGCCACTTTGCGTATTTATAAAACTAAATTGCATCGTTTTCTTTTTGGAAAATATACTCACTCTAGGAAACTATTCGCACTCTAGTACTGTACTGGTCACGTTTTCGTTTTCATTACCAGTGCAACTTGACATTTGTTAATATAATATTAGATAAGAGCTTTCCCTTATTCATCGGTAATATTGTAGGGTTACATGTGATACACACCATGAAATCGGCATATTGCACTAAATTATTCAGCTGCAGTGAACCTGTTAATAGTTTTCTTTATATACCGCCTAGGCGGGTTCAGATTTTAAATTTATCTTAAATTAATCTTTGCGGCCTTTCTTCTCAAGGTCAATCACACAATGGGAATGAAAACGTAGTATTGGTACGTAATTCAGTATTACATTAAGGTTCATTTATATTCTTTGCGCCATTCGCTCAAAGGGAACCATACCGAGAGAGACGCGAAGCAAAAATTTAGTTTCCATAATCGTATCTGTAAAACCGGCAAAGCCAAGAGGGAGGATCTAGGATCATGAGCGATTCAAACAACCGACATATTACTACTGCAAGCTTAGAGCTTCTCCAGGTAAACGCAGTTGAATGCACCAGCTTTCTACTCTATTGCCGGGGCCTTTATCAAGTGAGCATAAAATAATTTAAAATTTATAATACACAAAGTACGTCGAATATATTGGTAACATTAAAGTCCAATTCAAATTAGTTTACGCTCGCTTGATCATGTTGCTAAAAGGTCGAGAGTCCATGCATTAAGTTGCGTTTACATGGAGGAGTTTGTAGTATTATTTAAGATACCACGTATGAGTCTAAAACAGTATATAACATTACTGACTATATTGTGACCTGGTCGTCTGGGTAGCGCACACAGCAAATTAAAACCTGTTTGACAATCAATAAATCATTGTTGCCTACTATTACAAGACAATTAAATATAATGCACATATGAAACAAGATAAATTTATTCGTATCCAAAAATACAAATTGTAGAGGTAAGGTATCACAATGTTTTATCACAGGAAAACAAGTTATGCCGATTATGATAGCTGTTACAAGACAATTAAAAATAATGCACATGAGAAATAACATAAAAATAGGAAAATTGGACACACTACAGTTGCCAATTGTTTTTTTTTTTTCAAAATGATACCGGAAAGACCACGTGCTGTTTTATCGTCAAATCCTTAGGAAGCGTCTCCATTAATCGTTTTTCCTGCAATCGAGAATTTTTGTTGGTTTCTCGAAGAAATCCCGATCCTATCGGGAATTCTTCGAGAGAATGTCGAGACAAAAATATGAAAAAAACGAAATAGTTTTCAAAATTCTCGATCGATTTTCCCGATATCGTTTTTTATTCGTCTTTTGGCGATATCGAGAAAAAATCACAGATTTCTCGACTATATTTGGGGACGCTTCCCTAGCACAAACCAGTATTCTGAGAGACGCGAAGCAAAAATTAAGTTTTGATAATCGTATCTGTAAAACCGACATAGCCAAGAGGGAGGCGAGTATCTAGGACCACGAGCGATTCAAACCACCGACATATTAATACTACAAGCTCAGAGCTTCCCCAGGTAAACGCAGTTGAATGCACCAGCTTTCTACCCTATTACCGGGGCCTTTATCAAGTGAACATAAAATAATTTGAAATGTATAATACACAAACGTCGAATATATTGGTAACATTAAAGTCCAATTTCAAATTAGTTTACGTTCACTTGATCATGTTGATAAAGTGTCGGGGGTCCGAGCACGTGGTTTATATTTGATCCCACGTATGAGTCTAAAACAGTAAAAAACATTACTGGCTATATTGTGACCTGGCCGTCTGGGTAGCGCACATAGCAAATTAAAACCTCTTTGACAATCAATTAAATATAATGCACATATGAAACAAGATAACATTATTCGTATCCAAAAATATAAGATTGTAGAGGTAAGGTATCGCAATGTTTTATCACAGGAAAACAAGTTATGCCGGTTATGATGGCTGTAACAAGACAATTATAAATAATGCACATGAGAAATAACATAAAAATAGGAAAATTTAAAAAATAAGGACACACTAGAGTTGCCAATTGTTCTTTTTTTTTCTCAAAATAATACCGGAAAGACATCGTGATGTTTTATCGTCAAATCCTTAGGATGCGTCTCCATTAATCGTTTTTCCTTCAATCGAGATTTTTTGTTGGTTTCTCGAAATATTCGAGAGAATGTCGAGAAAAAAATATGAAAAAAAACGAAATCGTTTTCAAAATTCTCGAACGATTTTCCCGATATCTTTTTTTATTCGTCTTTTGGCGATATCGAGAAAAGATCACAGATTTCTGGACGATATTTGAAGACGCTTCCTTATCACAAATCAGTATCCTTTTTGCCGAAATGAATTTCCAAGTCGTTGTCTAGTGTATTGTATCTCAGTAATCCTTTGCCGCTGAAGTTTATATGAACATCATGCAGATGCAGTACACGATGATAACATAGCCCCTAGCTATTAGACGTCAGTTATACCAGAAGCAAATCAACTAGAAGTGTGCATCATTAGATTAACACAGTTAGACGACACTGTCACTCGTCAAACAGCCTACACCACTAGATTGCTTTTTCACATTCCATACACACACAAGAGGAAATGCAGAAGAGCGTCGCGTGGGATCATACGTGTGAATACTTATGTACGTCGTAAAGGTTCCAGTGTCAGCTCATTTCCCCTGATGCAACACTCGATTCGTGTTCTGAATCTATACGAAGACGACACATACCAATCGTACTGAGCAACTACGACCACATATGTATATAATATGAGGATTCAGACATCTAGTTCGTTAGCTTCTGGATCTACAGATAGGTAGCGCCAAAGATGTTTCGAGCTACGGTCATAGTTTGCAATCAGGGCGCTACATTTACCACTAAGTACTATATCTGAGATTGAATCTGTACAGTTGAAGTTGGTCACCGAACATCCGCCAAATCGTCGTACATTGGCATTGACGACACTGGGAGCTACCGTCTTCATGCGCTGAAGAACGGTGTAGGCTAAACACCCGTATGCACGCACCCACCCACGCATGATTTGAACATCCTGCCTCAAACTCGGGTTAAATATAAACAACTTCTTTGACATACATTTTACTGCAGGGATCTTGTTGACTGGCAGGTGGTGAATTTCGAGTAGAAAAAAATTGATTGATCACATGCATCTGCCAACTGCCGTACACATACGTCACTCGCTGGTCGAGTTCAATCGTCTTCGGATGTCTGGATTGAATAAACTCCAACCGCCAGGCCATCGTAGGCCTACAATGGATTTGATATTCATGCTAGGCACCGAATGGATCGATAATTTCATGATCGGTTTCCTTCCTGTGACAGCATATCCGACATTGATTTCTCTCCGCCGGGGAGTACCTCTATTCCACACCCAGATATGATTTCTCTCCGCCGGGGAGTACCTCTATTCCACACCCAGATATCATTTCTCTCCGCCGGGGAGTACCTCTATTCCACACCCAGATATGATTTCTCTCCGCCGGGGAGTACCTCTATTCCACACCCAGATATGATTTCTCTCCGACGGGGAGTACCTCTATTCCACACCCACATATGTATACCTTGTCATCTGCATATCTTCCGGAGACAACCAAACCAGGTTTTCCATTCTTTTGATTTGATGCAGTAAAATGTTAGTGCTATACTGGTTGAAATAAAAAACGTTCCCGGTATCAACATTCCAAATAAGACAGCACTGAGTGGAATAACGTGTAAAACAGTCTCGCTGTGGTCGTTGGGGTTGTAAACACAATCATATGACTGTTTCGGACTACCATACTTTTGTAAGAACTTTCTAACCGTCTCGTTATTCTCGGCCGGGTCTATCGCACACGGATACGTAGAGCACTGAAAGAAAACATTGAGAATAAATAATTATTCAAAAGCACAAATTTGCTGAATGAACTAATTATTAATACGTAGCAGCTGCTGAAGAAAACTTCAAAAATGCGGCGTGTAGGTGCAGTATGGGTTGCTGCATCGTGTGTTGAAACAGACAGATCATTCCGAAGACATTTCAACAAAAAGGATCATTTGCTCAACTCAAATAAATGCAACATTTACAGGTGGTGGAAGAAGATACCGGGGTACTGAAAATAAGTCAGTTCAACCCATATGCCAATATTCTTACCGCATATATAAAAACAACACAATAACCAAGCTACGTCAATATTCACAGGACAGGAACATGTTGTGACCAAGAGATGAATTGAGGCCCGCGACCAATAGATAGAAATCGGTAACTTGAACTTGAATCCGACTGTAGACTTACTGGTGTACCACGCTGATCATCCATTGTGTTCAAAAGAACAGTCACATTCACATAGAAATCCAGTTGGCCAAAGAATAAGGACGGCGATTAAGATTTTATGAAAAGGACAAACATTAACATTATGGAGTGTATAGATCGGTGTGTTGGTTTGAGACAGTTTTGATCGTAATTTCGACCTGGCTCTGAAATGTTAACAACCAAGTCGCAAATAACACTCAAACCTACCTCAAACTTAGATAATTTATATTAGCTCATGGTCACGTAGCACTGATATGATCTCGAAGATTCATTATCTCTACAATAAAGAAACAATTCTCTTACAAGGAGAAGCTTTGAGGTTTCAGTACTGGGCAGTTCTCATCCCATTATAACTGTTCAGAAAGGTCCTAATACTGGATTGTTATGTATTGCATTGTTCTGTACAGCAACTTTGCAGTAATTCGAGGTAGAATTGGTCAGTACTGAAAAGTCTTCAAAGCAACAGCTCAGGGTATTTAAGAAATAATAATTTCCATTTCGAAACAGCGCAATAATTTAAATGCTGTAAGCAGTAGTGTTCAGTTGCTGAGAAGAACCATTACGTTGATGATTGGACAGAACTGTACAGTAACTGCTGAGTATCTTTCAGTATTAGACCGAACAGTACAGTTATTGCTTAAAGTATGTCCATTTTAGTTAGTCGTTTACTTTGGGGCTAGTGAAAAATCAACAATTACCTCTGCATATATTTCTTTTAGTGCAGCGTGTGTGCTGATCTCTACAGAATGACCATCATTACTCTGTGATATTGATAATATATCACATATGAAGTAACTTTGTAATTCTCTCTATATAAATCTCCAGCACTGATGTGTCATGTACCTGGGCTCAATTACATAGAGAGACGTCATGATGAATTTATGTTACAGTTGATAAAGGCCATTGATGCCATATAAAGTAATAGCAGTCGGTCTTTTTTTGTGTCGCTTATAATCGATGGCTAATGAAGTTGATTGATGAACCGCACACTTCTTGACCGTACATGTACACGGCATTATTGACCTCGAATACATGATGGGCGTCTCTCTGTGCCATTGAACCCGGGTACATGAAACATCAGAACTGGACTTTTATATGTAGAGAACTGCAAAATTATTTTATCAATATCACACAGTAATGGTGATCTGTTTGTTATACACACTGCAAAAATAAAATTATGCCGAGTTAACTATTAACGTTTGACAATCCCCACAATAGACGGTGATGTTCAACGAATTCGAAGCACGAGTTGAACATCGCCATCGACAAGGTGATGTTCAACGAGACTGCGGAGCACCTTCTCGAGCGGACAAATCGTGATATCACACCTCACAGCATGCAATATCTGTTTTATTATACCGCAGAAACCCATAAACAATACAAATAGACGTACAGTGTAAGAGAAAAACCAAGGTAACGTGAAACGCTTTCCGTCTGTACACGCAATCGTGATTACAGCGGAATGAGAGCACAACAGACGACAATGCTAAGAAAGAGTCTGTTCACGGGCAGTAGTATATAAAGGGCAAATTGAGTCCCATTTAGGGGCAGATAACTCTGTTTGAACAATTCCTGGTTATTTCCCCTGATTCACACATTTCTGCCCCTAAATAGGCCCCAATTTGCCCTTTTACTACTTATCAAATTGAAGGCGCTATGACATCACATCCGGTCACGTGACATCCGGGGTCACAGATGACATCCGGGTCAAAAGGTCACTGTGGGGTTATCTCCCCTTTGTTTTTTGCCACCAGGGGCAACGAGGCACCTGACCATATATACCAGCCATCAAGGTCAATACCACCCAATTAGCTCTTTCAAATGGTTAACTACGGTATACAAAACAACCCAAACTCACAATGTTGTATGCAAGAACACATTTTATAACAGAGAACACAACGTAGATACATCAGTTATTTCCCCTTATAATAACAGTCCAGTGGAATATCCGCAGTGTCAGCTTCAGCGTTCATAGAACATAGATACATCAGTTATTTCCCCTTATTATAACATTTTGAAGTGGAGTGAGGAGGAGGAGGAGGAGGAAGGGGGAGTGAGGAGGAGGAGGAGGAGGAGGAGGAGGAGAAGGAGGAGTGAGGAAGAGGAGTGAGGAGGAGGAGGAGGGTAGGAACAGGAATAATGAGGAATAAGGAGGAGGAGGAGGAATGAGGAGAAGGAGGAGGAGGAGGAATGAGGAGGAGGAGTAGGAGGAGGAGGAGGAAGTTCAGTGAGTTGTCATATAAGGCCGGTTGTACACCATTAGCCTCAGTCTGTGGTTGATCGGGTACCATGTCGTGTACATGTCCGTTCTAGACTGCGCATGCGCAACATGTTGAAAACGGACGTCACACCCCTCCCGTCGGATGCTCCCTCACCACTGCTTTACATTGATACTTCACTCGATACACCCCTCCTGTCGGATGCTCCCTCACCACTGCTTCACATTGATACCTCATACGACACCATGGGCCCACCACGGTCTCACCTGGACCCCAAAACGTCTATGTCCGTAATACGGCCAGACTCCGCATGCGCAACATGTTCACAACAAACAACACACTAGTCCTGGTGCATGCTCCTTCATGACTGCTTTACATTGATACCTTACTTGACCCAATCGACCCACTAGGGGCCCCCCTAGCTCCAAAACGGCTATTTCCATAATACGGCCTGCCTGCGCATGCGCAACATGTTGAAAACAAACAGCACACTAGTCCAGGCGCATGCTCCTTCACGACTGCTTCACATTGATACCTCACTTGATGGAATCGGACCACTAGTGGTCCGCCTAGACCCCAAAACGTCTATTTCCATACCATTTTCCCACAATTCCCTGTCTGCGCATGCGCAGGACGTTGACAACAAACAACACACTAGTCCAGGCGCATGCTCCTTCACGACTGCTTCACATTGATACCTCACTCGACTTCATTGGACCATTAGTGGCTCCCCTAGCTCCAAAACGTGTATACGTACACTTTGTCTATTGCGCATGCGCAGCATGACGTGAGTTCCACGTTTCAGCCATGACGTGAGTTCCACGTTTCAGCCATCCGTCGGATGCTCCCTCGCGTATGCTTTACATGGATACCTCATACGACACCATCGGACCACTAGGGACTCACCTGGACCCCAAAACGTCTATTTCCATACCCTTTGTCTACTGCGCATGCGCAGAATGACGTCACTTTCACGTTTCAGCCATCCCGCTGGATGCTCCCTCGCGTATGCTTTACAATGGTACCTCACTCGATGCAATTGGACCAATAGGGGCTCCCCTCGACCTCAAAACGGTTATGTCCATAATACAGTCTGTCTGCTCATGCGCAGAATATTGATAACACCCTAGTCCAGTGCGCCTTCACGAGAGCTTTAAAATAAGACCTCACTCTACCCCATCGGGCCACTAGTGCTCCACCTAGACTCCAACATGTTCACCCCGTATGGATTTATACATACATTGGGCTAATATCGCAGTATGTGAGTGTATATGGGTAAATATGCATCTATATACAAACCTACTCGGTACTTTCATAGCTTTTCCCGTCGTATTCTACATGAACAACCTCACAGCCCATAGTAAAATCCATAAAAAACGATCACCACCCTATACACGCAAAAAAGATAGAAATGTGCGAATCAGGGGACATAACCTTTGTCTACAAGAGAAATTGGGCTAGACCGAGTTGTCTCCCTTGCATCGGAGTGAACAGATGGGGCTGCCGTTTGAATGGAGCTATTATCCGGGGAAGCCGGGGAAATTGGCCTTGGGCAGCCATTTTTCTTAGCGTTTGTTACATAAAACAGACCTGTACGGAATATTTCCACTCTTTTAAATCATCCACACCCAACAAAATTATATCAAACTAATCCATGCATTCATATGTAAGTGAGTCATATACGGCGAAAGACCACATGACGGTCCCACCGATGACGCGCAGCCAACGTTCGATGAACGTTCGTAATTTTTTTTTTGCTGGTGCAAACTGGACAATAAATGCTCGACACTGGGGTGGCACTCGATCATAGACTGGCCATAATAACATGCTACAACACCTATAGATTATATATATTGGTCTCAATGGGTTCAGCTATTTGGTGTAAAATGCCTGTGGAGCGGGTTCCCCGTGTTTTGTACGGAAAATACGATCTGCCAAACTATAAAAATAAAATCTTCCCCGCCCCCGTTCCATCGAACACATTGTTTCACGCTTACAGTTGTATTTCCGTCCTGTTGTGCCAAATAACCATATAACCAGCCATGTGACTGTTTCAGTGTCAATAAAGTTCTTATCTTATCTTTATGGGATCAACACATTTTTTTTATATTGACACAGAATGTAAACAATCAGGGGTGTAGCCAGGATTTTACTGTGGTTCGCCACAACGTCAAAAGGACACATCACGAAGTTCGCTGTGTATGGGAAAAGACTGAGCTTCAGTTTGAAAAAGGGCATTTATATGAGAATAAATATATTTTCGAAAGGGGGGATTTCCGCGAACCTGGCTTCGGGCCATAGCCCAGTCAACTACGTTTGGTCGCTAAAGGTCATCGCGTACATTGAGAATGATTGACAGCTGACAAATACGTTGGTTGAACGTCGGGGGTTTTCCCGAGCGTGGGCGGGTATTTTTCTATAGAAAAGGACAGTCTTCAAAGGTCGTGTCGTACGTCGGCATGGCAACGATTTTGTGCAATTGTCATTGGCGGGTGAAAAATACGTTGGTAGAACGTCGGGGGTTTTCCCGAACGTGGGCGGGTATTTTTCTATAAAAAAGGACAGTTTTCGAGATCTGTATCCATTTTCTCAATGTCTAGGCGAAGCCCTGTTACGCAATAATACGAATATTATTCTACACGCTGTGTACAAACATGCAACGATCACCGTTCGCCTGTTCACCCACTGCTGAGGGCAATTTTACCACAGATCCTGACGACCCGCCTATAGAAATACTACCGAGACAACAAGATGTGCGTACAATCTATCAACGAAACTGGCCTACGATCAAGCGCTGCTTTCATCGGCATCGCCCGATATTGGACTTATACAATTTTCGGTTAGAGGAAAACACCCGTCTCCCCCACTACGCCTATACTATTTTCGAGGACCAAGCCACAGCGTTCAAATTAAATCTCACCTTTGGGTATTTATTACGGCATAAAGAGACAGATCAGCTCCGGTACTTTTACCCCAGTAACAATACCCTGGTGTTCGAGCAGCCTTTCACCATTACCGATCGCCCGTCCCTGGACACAGTACTGGACCAACTTGAAAGCTTGGATAGTTTGGACTGGACTAGACAACAACGCCCCGACACCAAATGGCAGGTGGAGATGACGACCAATGTTACGTTTTACGTCACTAAAATGATCGACCACCCAATCGGCGCCCCCATCCATCTCCCGGCCTGGTTGAAACACAGAGAAGGCATGCACGCTTTAGTAGGTGGAAACCATGGGCCGTACACCGATCAGAAATGTTTATTTCGCTGCCTGGCTTTCCATCTCAACAAATGTCCACCCAAACATTGTGATAAATTGGCCAACTGCTATTGGGAAAAATACTTACGTGAGCAGAACATGAAATATCGGGACTTTCGCGGGGTCCCGTTATCACAACTGGATGTGGTGGAACATTTATTCCACGTCAATATTGTCGTGTATAGTCTAGCCCAACACGTGGATGAGGACAACAGTGACGCCCCACAACTTACAGCCCGACTCGTACAGCGTTCCGAGGAGAAATACGACACAACCATGACATTGAATTTGTACCACACGGACACGGGCGGGCATTTTTCGTACATCACGGACATCAACAGGTATGCCCAGTCATACAGTTGTAATAAACGCCATCGCGTGTTTGACAAGTCCAACCACTTACACCGTCACGAGAAAACCTGTGATCAGACCACCAAACGAAAATTCCCCGGCGGCGTATTTCACAACACGGCCACCATCTTTGAAGACCTGGCAGATGAAGGTATTGCCGTCCCCATGGACCACCGTTATTTCCCGTACCGAGCCTGCTATGATTTTGAAGCCCTATTAGAGCCCATGGAAAAGGTATCGGCCAAAACGCAATGGACCCAGCGTCACATTCCCTTGAGTGTGAGTATTCACACCAACGTACCCGGGTATGAGACCGCTCCGGTGTGTTTCGTGTCTAACGGGGACCCCCATGAACTGATTACACGAATGATGGACTACATGTACCTGGAAACCCTCACCCTATCTCGCCAAAGCTGGAAATGTGAAATGCATCATTAAGAAGACCCACAACCACGTCGCCCTATCCACGACTTCACTGCGATTCTTAGACGTACGGAATTACCTGGCGCCGAATTACAGCTATGACCAGTGGGTGAAAGCCTACGACTGCGCGGGGAGGAAAAGTTGCTTTCCATACAACTACATGACGAATCTCGAGCGTTTGGACGAACCGCAACTTCCACCTCAGGAGGCCTTCTATAACGAACTCAAAGGAGAAAGATTATCTGACGCCCTGTATACCGAACTGCAACAGGTATGGGTCCGTGAAGGTATGCAAACTCTCCGGAATTTCCTCGTCTATTACAACAATCTGGATGTCGTCCCATTTCTGGAAGCTACCGACAAAATGGCCGCCTTCTACCGAGATATGGGTGTCGACGTATTCAAAGACTGTGTAAGCATCCCCGGTCTGACCCTGCGGTATCTGTTCCAGGATTTACTCACTTTCTTCGCTCTCATCGAACAGAAAAACGCCAACATGTTTGACTGTTTGGAAGGAAATATCGTAGGCGGCCCCAGTATTATATTCCATCGGTACCATGAGAAAGAGTTGACTCGTATCCGGGGAGAAAAACTGTGTGAGAAAATCATTGGATTCGACGCCAATGCCCTCTACTTATCGTGTTTGAGTAAACCCATGCCGGCCGGTCATTATACGCGGTGGCTCCCCGAGGGGCGGGAATTCAAAGCCCAACGATCTACAAAACATCAAGCAGAACAATGGCTGGATTGGGAAAGTCAGCGACGCGGCGTCACTATCCGTCACCAAGGCAACCACACGAAAAAACGGATTGGAGATCGGCGCCTTCCCGTGAACGGATTTGCTATCATTAATACAATACCGACCGTGTTCCAGTTCCACGGCTGTTATTGGCACGGCCATGAGTGTTCGTTCGCGGGTGGGCGCTATAACGAGCGCCGTGGACTGACCCCGGCCGCCTTACGTCAAGAAGTACAGCAGAATGCTGACTACATTCGAGGGCTGGGCTACGACTATCTACAACTATGGGAATGTGAGTTCCACCACATGCAACGCCGTCAACCTGAGTTATATTCTTTCCTACACGCCCACGACCGGCTGCTGGATTACCAGACTGTCATCACCATGACCGACATCCTACACACTGTTGAGACGGGAGAACTCTATGGATTCGTGGAATGTGATCTGCACGTCCCAGACCACTTGAAAGACACGTTTGGCGAATGTCCACCCATCTTCAAAAACACCGAGGTGAGTCGAGAGGATATCGGGGGCCATATGCGCGCATACGCGGAAGAACACGACTACCTAACACGACCGCGGCGTATGTTGATCGGTAGTATGTGGGCCAAACAATTTTGCTCGGTACCCCTCTGCTTCAGTGGTATATGAGGCACGGACTGGAAATTAGCAAAATATACCAAGTCATGGAATTCACACCCGAGGCTTGTTTCGAGAAGTTCGCGAACGACGTGACTACCGCCCGTCGCCAAGGAGACGCCGACCCCAGTAAAGCCATCATCGCGGAAACAATGAAGTTGCTTGGCAACAGCGGATATGGAAAAACGGTAGCCAATCAGGACCGCCACGTCACCGTGAACATTTGTACCACGAAACAAGCCCGCAAACGCCTGAATTCACCCCTATTCCGACGCATGGAGCTGATTGACGACACCACCTACGAAGTGACGTCAGACAAAAAGACCATCACATATAACCTGCCGCTACAAATCGGGTGCATGGTGTACCAGCTGGCCAAACTGCGAATGCTGGAATTCATCTATGATTTCATGGGAGTGTATTTCAACCAATCAGACTGGCAATTGATGGAAATGGACACCGATTCGGCATACATGGCCGTCTCCAACCCGGACTGGGAATCGCTCGTGAAACCAGAACTACGAGCCCAGTATGAAGCGGAAAGAGATGAATGGCTACCGAGAAAAGACCACTACACCTACGACAAGCGAACGCCCGGCCTGTTCAAGTTAGAATGGAGCGGTGAGGCCATGATCGCTCTGTGTTCGAAAACATACTACTGCGATGGTGGAGACAACAACAAATTCAGCTGCAAAGGAGTCAGTCGACGCGACCCTAACATCACCAAAGCCCTATAACTTGATGTACTCCAGAGCCAGACCAGTGCCGGTGGGATCAATAAAGGTTTCCGTATCATCGAGAACCAGATGCGCTCGTATACCCAGGAGCGGGACGCTTTCACGTACTTCTACCCCAAGCGCAAAGTGCTCTCCGATGATGTGACTACAACGTATCTGGACATTTAGAGTGATAAATATGAACTTACACTACCACTGGACTTTGTAATGTATATAATAAGAGGAACCGTTGTATATATGTTGTATAAACGCTAAAGCGGACATTGCGGATATTCCACTGGACTGTTATAATAAGGGAAAATAACTGATGTATATATGTTCTATAAACGCTAACGCTGACATTGCGGATATTCCACTGGACTGTTATAATAAGGGGAAATAACTGATGTATCTATGTTCTATGAACGCTGAAGCTGACACTGCGGATATTCCACTGGACTGTTATAATAAGGGGAAATAACTGATGTATCTATGTTGTGTTCTCTGTAATAAAATGTGTTCTTGCATACAACATTGTGAGTTTGGGTTGTTTTGTATACCGTAGTTAACCATTTGAAAGAGCTAATTGGGTGGTATTGACCTTGATGGCTGGTATATATGGTCAGGTGCCTCGTTGCCCCTGGTGGCAAAAACAAAGGGGAGATAATCCCACAGTGACCTTTTGACCCGGATGTGATCTGTGACCCCGGATGTCACGTGACCGGATGTGACTTTATAGCGCCTTCAATTTGATAAGTAGTAAAAGGGCAAATTGGGGCCTATTTAGGGGCAGAAATGTGCGAATCAGGGGAAACAACCAGGAATTGTTCAAACAGAGTTATCTGCCCCTAAATGGGACTCAATTTGCCCTTTATATACTACTACGGGCGATAACTGCGCGAGACCGTGTGACATTGCCTCTGCCGTGTGACGTCAGCGCGTGATCTTGTGATAGAGGCGCGAGATCGTGGGACATCACACTGACGAGCTGTTGTTTCATAAGACATCGAGAATTGCGGAATATCACGTGACGGTGTCTCAACCAATTAAAATAAAAATTAAAAATACGCAGTGAGGTATAATAAATGCAGTTATTGCATTCTACTGGTCAGTCCGAGGATTGCCTGTGTACCATTCCTCGGACCAGTTGAGATATTTTAATACCTTTGGCGGGCCAATATATGGATACATATACGCCGTCTCGAGTAACGTAGCATTCCGTACATTTTCTTCATCCCCTCTTGTGTGGTTGACACGATTCTGAGCACAAGGCATAGTGGACCTGCAGCTTCCACGTTTGACACCACAGTAACAATCTATCGCCTCCATGTGAACTAAGTCACTCACAATACAGACAGTCTCAATGAAATGACTGGTTTGGACGTGTGGTCTGACAACCTCAGTCCCTATGCCCATCAGTGTTACGCTAGACAGAAGCATAAGCGGTACTAACGCATTGATACCCAGTCTCTGCAACCGTCTGGTACACGACATATTGAGCTCTTGTGGCAGTGTGTATCAGCGTATGTTGTTGCTATCTAGAAACCGTATTTGTGCTGCGGTTGTTCTGAAACGTTCCAATCTCGTTACGTGTTTATAGGACGTTATGTCAAACGGCCAACGCCGCCCTGTTCATCTGTATGTTATGTGTGCCTGTCGGCGCCCTAACATTAGCTTTCTATGTACGTAAAACTACTTGTAAAACTATGAATACCGAGACACTATATAAATCCATACAATATCTTCATTGGTGGACACCGCTTGTAAACAGTTTGACATATGAAACACCATAAAGACCCCGAACAATGCGGATAATAACCGCAACATATACGTAGGTAAATGTGCAGACCTTTTCGTACTATTTCCAGAGTATTTAGTCAGTCAAAATGCAGTTATTTACCTTTTATCTATATTATAGGGAAGCTGATGAAAGTAGGTGCTTAGCCGAGGGCTATTAACCCTAGCAGATCTTATGGCCTTCCCTTCCAAACTGTCTGTGCTATCTCCGGAAAGTCATATTATTGAGAGATGACACTCCGTGACTGTAACTTTTCATATTGGGGTAATTTTTAGCCTATTGGCATAGCCCCCGGGTCGACGATCAAGAATAAATTCAAGATGACGGCCACGTGGAGTACGGAGAAAGTGATATTTTCGTCATTTTTCTTCAAAATTTCTGCTTTCTTACGAGGAATAGTGGGCAAAAACTATTTTATTTCACATCAGATTAATAGTTATTAATTTTTCACCGATGTTTTTTTTTTTTTTTTTTTTTACATTTTATGGTAGAGCTTGACTCAAAGGTATAGTATGGTAAGGTTCAGCTCCCAAGGACAAGAGGTGAAAAAAATAATTAGGCGGTCGAAATCCCCCCAAGGCCTGTACCGGTCCATAAAAGCCAAGGCCAGATAAGGTTAACCACTAGGCCTTTCGTTTTTTATTTGTTGGTTCACGGATCCGCCGACTCACTTTTTCCGAAAAGTGGAAAAAAAAATCAAGATTTTGTCCTTTTTTATTTCCGCCGACGTACAAATTTGCTACTGACCTTATTTTTATATCCTCTGATAAAAAAAATCACAATTCTCGACAGGATGACTCAGTGGAAAGGCTGAGGTATACAAAAATATATACTGTCGAAGAGTGAAACTTTAGACACGAGGTATCTGTAGACATCGCGCATCCATTTTGGACCTTTCAAGGGAGATAATTCTGCAAAGTTGCTGTGGCGCGCTGTCACAAAATGGCGGGATGGATGGCGGGCAGTTTTTACATCTGTGTCGTCGTAAAGAAAGGGGCGGATGTCAAAACTAGATCTTTTCAGCAATGTAACGAGCGGCAGCGATACTGTTGGGGACATCGTCTGCAAATGTATTACGTCGGCTGACACGCTTTCCTCCGTGAAGTCGTCAAAACATGAAGATGGTGCCGTCTCTGAATGTGACCTGTCTAACCCGATGTCAGTGTTGCACTCCTTCCGGAGTAAATTCCTTCAAGTTATCCGATCTGACAAGGACGCCAGACCCAGGTGAGCTGTTCCATTATGATGGATATGGCGAAGAGAAGAGATGCCCTCCTGAATGAAAGGTCACGATCTTCATACATTCGCTTTTCGTAACCCCCAATATTATAGGGGGCCTATATTTCGTGATTTAAGGGCCATGGGTGGTAGCATGTTGTTGATGCCGAATCTTGTATTTTTCACAGCCGAAAGGACGTCCATTTTTATAAATAAAATGTTCGAAACTTTTGTACAATTAGTCAACAGGAAAAGTACTGAGTACTTTTTAACTCTGAGTAAATACAGATATCTTGCAGATACAACAACATGCCCCCAATTTGGACCAATAATTATTTACAAGTTCAGAAACTGTGGTCAGTACTAAATACAACTTCACAAACTCTGGTCATCAAAAGTTTTCTTTTGAGAGGATGTTGAAAAAAGACAGCAAAACCAGAGGAGTCTTGTCTTGTCAAACCACTTTGAAGACATCAATGTCCTTTCATTGAACATGCCACAAAGTGGATATATTTTTTTTCTGTGACTTCTACATGCTATTATACATGTACACCCAGTGTTACAACTGTATTCGGCTGTATCGAAGTTATTACACTATGAGTGTAATTTTGTGTATATGTGAGAGTGTGTTGTTTCCCCCCCCCTCCTGTCGACCTGGTTTTTTCATCACTCAGATCCGTGAACCAACAAATAAAAAACAAAAGGCCTTATGGGTGACGGAGAGTTGGCGTGCACTTGTTGGTTCTCGCCCGTACACTCTGGTGGAATGGATGTTTACCTCAACAATGTCAACATAAAAGTGAAATACTACGGAAGCGTATTAGTGCCAGTGTGAAAAAAAAAATCCGAGATTTATCTCCTAATTAGGACTTATTATCTCCTAGTTAGGAGTTATCTCCTAATTAGGACTTATCTCCTAATTAGGACTTATCTCCTAATTAGGAGAAATTATCTCCTAATTAGGAGAAAATTATCTCCTAATTAGGACTTATCTCCTAATTAGGTGAAAATTATCTTCTAATTAGGACTCATTATAGCTGTGTGCATAACGATCGAATAAATAAAATCGACGAATATGTATGGAAGAAGGATATGGCCGTTTCGAAAACTCGCTTCCTCGCCTTTAATTTCATAGGGCGGGGATGCGGAATTGCGGAAGGATGAAGTGACAGAGCGAGACTGCGAGATTGCGAGACAGCGAGAGAGCGATGCAATAGAGCGAGAGAGTGAAGCGAGAGGGAAAGACTAATTGACCGCGCAACCTGGCTCCCGTGCTTTGTTCTTTGGCAAGATCGCCCCCCCCCCCTCCCTTGCAATCTCACTGATTCGCTCTCTCGCATCCTCGCGGTCTCGCCAACTCGCTACATCACAAACTTCCAGTCTCGCAATCTCGCTGTCTCTCTCTAACTCACAATTTGCAAATTTACCAACTTGTACACTATTTTTTCCTCATTTTATCATTATACAACACAAGTCTTACAAGAGCGAGTTAGCGATTTTGCATTGTTAAATCAGGTTCGTTCTCTCGCTCCCTCGCTTTGTTCTCTCCCCATCTCACAATCTCGTAACCTCGTTCTGTCACTTCACTCTCTCGCAACCTCGCTGTCTCGCACTAAGGTAATGAAGGCGAGGTAACGAGGTTGCGAAATGGCCTTATCCGGCTTCCATAAATACATGTATGTATACCGGTTTTGTCGAGATAAGTATCATCTTCGGAAATTTGCAGTCCGAGATTTATCTCCTAATTAGGAGATAATAAGTCCTAATTAGGAGATAATTTTCTCCTAATTAGGAGATAATAAGTCATAATTAGGGGATAAGTCCTAATTAGGAGATAATTTTCTCTTAATTAGGAGATAAATCTCGGATTTTATTTTCACACTGGCACTAATACGCTTCCGTAAAATACTAGTCCAGTGCATATGACCTAGTTACATGTACAGCGTGATCAAGCAACCTGTAACCATTTCGGTCATCTATACGCGGTAAGACTGACCCTGGGATCGTGTGTATCCATTTCAGACTACTTTTGGCAATTGCAAGAGGGACTTTCCATAAATCAATACCACATGACTTCGTCAGCCAATCCGCTAAAGTCTACCGACGTAACCCCAACGTAACCCGCCATTTTCGAGTCATGTGATGATCTACTTATTCAAAATTACAGGTCTACCACACCTCTTGGATGATACGAAAGTTATTCATACCTATATATTTTGTAAGCCCAGGCAATATCTGTTTCCGAGGTATGTATGAAAACCTGTAATTTAGCAGAGTTTTCGAGTCTGTTCTCCGCCGGATGAAGGCCGAACAGAATCCGGTAAAACACCGGATATCGCTCCGCGATAATGGAGACACACGATTCGCAAGCCATCTTATGGATGGCGAAGTGTACGCAAATGCGTGATCAAGGGCAAGGCGGTCTTGGCTATTGCACATGTATTGAGGTCACATAATATTATCAGCCGATAAACCATGTATATTATACGAGTGAGCGTGTCGTGGCCGAAGTAGTTAGAGTGTTTGACTCTGACCCGGAGTGCTAGAGCTGGCGTGGGTTCGCCCCTCGCCAGTGACCGCTTACATATATACTCGCCTATTCACACGGCGCTGGACTGATTCGGTGTCCAGGGTAATATGGACTGATGGTGGAACTAGTTGCTACGCTAGACCTTCGCCAGCGGAGGCACTTGGGGAATAAAGTACCTGGGTGTCTTTCAGTGACCGCTATATAAATCCACTCACAGTAGTACATCGCATACACCGTTAGGAAGCTCACATGGTTAGACTGTCACAGCACTTTCAGGATAGTAGTTCGTCCAATTGTAGAATTGTATAAATGTTCACTTCACAGCACGATAGTTGAGCTATAAATGTTGAGTGGTTCCGATTGATTGTATATTAATATGTACTCCTATACGGAGGTGCTCCTATATAGAGGAGGGATTTACCTACTGAACTGAACTGAACTGATGGCCCAGGCAGTGTGCAGTCGTCTAGATCACACGTCCTTATTATTCGTTTCGATTCTCATGTGCCTTAAAATGATTTCGAAGATCCTGCATTTCTGCGAATTGTCCGGATGAGATGTTAAGTAATCTCGAAATATATTTTCTATTAAGTCTCTGGCTATCCCACCTTTTTTCGAAAAGAATGCTGCACCCATGTACGCCTATATTTGAACCATTTGCTATCACAAAATCATATGACTTCGGAACCAAGATCTACCGATTCCCAATATAAAACAAAACCATTCTTACTTATTCAACACCTTTACATGTACGTGACATTAAATATTTAGGACTGAAGAAATTTATGTCGCATTTTCCGTCAATGCTTCCATATTCTTGGCAATATTTACCTTTCGCTGACGAACACGTGTATACGCGAACGCCGTCTCAAGTAGCGTGGCATTCTTTTCAGTTCTTCCATTTGCTGTTGGATAGTTGACACGAATCTGAACGCAGTTCGTTATGGAGGAGCACCTGCCACCGCACCTGCATTCCATCAGACCCATGCGAATAATGTCGCTCACGGTGCATACTGTGGCTATGAACTTGTGGGTTCGGATATACGGTTTAACTACATCCATTCCAACAATATACAATGCTACAGGGGACAGAATCACAACGGTTATTAGAAATAATAACAATGTAGTCGCTTTGGAGCACTCCATTATGAACGGTAAACTTTCCTGTAGTCTACAGTGGCAGACTGTCACAAATCTTGTCGGCTTGATACTGTATTAGTCTTCAGCTAATCAACTTTTGTCTCATTCTGAAAGGTGTCACTTTTCATTTACATCTGGTCTTCCATTTCTAAGGTCTCTATCTTCATTTTGAACTGCATTTAATGACAGATATATTAACTACCTATAATAGGGTATACCCCATTGAACGATCGGCTACACCGGTACCATACTGTGTTGTATGTCATATGCAACTGTTCTGTCCGGGCACGTCTGTCTGTGAATGGGCCAGCAAAAACTGGATCACTATATCCATAATGGAAAACCACCCCTCCCCTATACACACGTCTCCATTATACAGTCGTGTAATAGGATGCTTAACCTAACAAAACAAAACATTGAAGACCGCGTACGGCGATACTAAACGTGCCCTCGTTACTAACGCAACGTCATCGATCTATATGCCACTCGAATCGAGCACATACACTGTACTCAGACCCCAGATATTATCAGTCGATATGTCACGTGTATGAGGCGCCATTTGTCACTTTCTGATTTAATCTATTTATTTATAAATATCTGGTAGTTATCGGCCAGATATATAAATCCAGTAATCGTGGAGATGAAATAAACACTGGGTTTAGTAGAATTCAAATCGTTTGTCAGCAAAAATAGTGCGAGAAAGATTTATAAATACCTATTTTAGATGGCTAGATTTTTTTATATAAATTTCTTCAATACAAATATATATCATCGATCAACGATTTCGTATTTATATATCCCACGTAACGAATCTTGCGGATATATAAATATTTCAAAATGTGTTGTTGGAGATATCTATATACTGTCATCGCCAAAGTTCTGATATATAAATCTTGAATTAAGAAAGCTCCGAATATATATATATATCCGAAGGTGGTATATGCTAATGAGTAACTGGTGACGTCTTCTTCGGTCATGCTGTGATTTTAGAAATGACCAGAGCTCATAAATTTTGAAATGTCAAGGTGTCCAAGTTTATCGTTCACTGACAGGAAGTTTATGTTTAGCCTCCGGGGGAAATGCTTGTACAAATATATCTAAAGTTGGCATATTATATTTAAGAATGCTACTAGAATATAAGGCCAAAACAAATTTCGACATACTGTTACGGTACGTCAAATTTACTGAATGTATACTGCGGTAGGCCTATTTTCTGTTTGTTGTCTGTGCTAATGGTGTGTTACTCCATGAGCGTAACATAAAAGGTTTTTTCTCTGGCAAAAGCCATGCCACCATTATATAATCTTGGCATATTGAAAAATCGGAGAACCACAATTAAAACATATGAATTCAATGAATTTCAAGTTTCCTTTTTATTTGACGTTTGCTCAGTGAGAAATCAAACATACATGGGGTAAAACGTATCGCAGCTCATTAGCATGTTTCAATAGGATTTATGTACTGGTATCAAAAAAATTTCAGCTCAAAATTTATATATCAGACCTTTGGCGATTACAGGATATATATACACCTCCAACAACACATTTTGATATACTTATATATCAGCAAGATACGTACGTCGGATAAAAAATACGAGATCGATGATCGAAGAAAGAAATGTTGAAGAAATTCATATCTAAAAATAACATGACTAGAGAGATATATATATCCAGCAATCCAAAATAGGTATTTAGAAATCTTTCCCACATCATTTCCTCTGATATAGGATTTAAATTTTTACTAAACTCGTTGTTGAATTCACCTCCATGTTTAACGGATTTATACATCTGGCTGATAAATACCAGCTATTTAGATTAAATCAGAAAGTGACAAACGGCGCCTAATACACGTTACCTCGTATCTATAATTCGCCCGTCATTGTGCCTTGTGCTATTTTGCAAAAAAAAACATTCATTTTGAAGTCATACTCTGCAGGGTTTCGATATAAAAGAACAAACCATTTAAGGTGGGTGAAGTCAGACTTCAGATCACATTTCACAATTCGAGAGGGACCAGTCATTATTTCGTGGCGATATACAAATTCAGCTATAACTAATGAACTAATGTGCCTAGAGACTCGTGAAAGTCGTCATTTTGGTGTGATGGATTTCCACTTCCGGCGATTAGAGGCGGCGCTACAAACTGATGTCTGAACTGTTAACTGGGTTCCGTGAACTGTTAACTGGCTTCATAGCGCCGAAACCATTAGGACTAGAGTGTTCATGCTTGATACACTTACAGAACTCGTCAAGGATGACATTATGTTGTGATGAATTTCCACTTCTCGCGATTAGGGGTGGCGCCACAAACTGATATCTGAATTGTTAACTGAGCGCAGCAAACTGTTAACTGGCTTTATACACCAAAACCATTAGTCGTAGAGGGTTATAAATTAGTAGTACATCCCGTCTAACCGCCAGCTAACGGCCTAGTCCTTTAACATGGGAGCCTGATTTCCCTTCTCATGTTACCTTTGACCCCTGTGACTGAGTCTGCAGAATGACGTCAGGGTGACGAGGGGGAACGGAATTTCCCTCCCGAGGGTTGGAATAGGAGTGTTTTTGCGAATAAAACAGGTCAACCGGAAGTGACGCCATCAAAACCGGAAATAGTCGACATCTCGCGAATGGCAGGGGCCAAAGATATGGGATTTTGACTAATGAATACCTTACAACGAAAGCGTGATTATACCACTGACATCATCATGGCTTCGTCAGTAAGTAGAGCTATGTCTGGGTTGTAACTTATCTCCGTGAAGCTAACGCTTAATAAATGGCAGATGATACTGAATAAGTTAATGGGTTGGTAAGGCTGCTACAACATCGGCTTGATTAGGGACCGATACTTCCAAGGAATTATGGCATAAACTACGGTAGATTCGTTCCCTGTGGACATCTTTCATATTATCGGACTAAAGCTTTTACCGCCAGTATGTTAAAATGCAGAGAACAAACTAGCAAACCGAGCCTATACCGTACTACGGTATACCTGCACATTGTTCCGCGAACAGGTACTACCAGTTAAGGTATTGCGCTAAAGAGTACTCTGGGAATGACCTCTTGATACGTCGCGCGATAAAGTTCGAATTCGCGAGTTACGATTCGGTTTCTCGGGTCGTGTTACAGAATACACTCTCAGAAATAATCAGGCTCCAAAGTCCTGAAATATTCAGGTTTCTATACATTGCCTGAATTTCAGGAGAAGTACCTGAATATTCAGTATTAATTCCTGAACCGTAACCGAATTGAAACGCAAATGCAATGGCCTGAACAATTCAGGTCTCGTAATGCGCGGGATTTCAGTGGTCACGTGGTAATCGTCTGCACTCGACGACGCCATTTTTATATCTGTTGAAAGGTGAGTGTTATTCTCAGAGCGGTTTTATCCTCTAAAACATGTTAAACTTTTCAGATATATTTCATCAACATTTTAATGTTTTACATGAAGTGGTAAGGATGCATTTTACCTCCGTATTGTTAGTTTACGTGCGACGAATCGTGTAGAACTGCAGGGAATTTGGTGTTCACGGCCGGCACTGCGCCTACCATGTATACGGCACTGCCACTGGTCAGGTTGTTGTGGATGGTTCTTTCATCGATCAGTTGTAGCAGCCTAGCACCGTATGGTTCGACAACTTGATCAATATTACGGAATCTGTATTGTGTTGGTGTATTGTAAAAGGAACGCATTTGAAGGGGGGGGGGAGGGGGGTGCCGGAGGGGGCATGCTTATCTAATCACTCGAATCAAACGAAATAATTTCCTAATTATTCATCATGAGATTGTGACTTTTTAATTGTTTGCCTTCTTTGGGCGCCATGATTGGCTGAATAAACTATTCTGATTCAGATTCTGCAATAATTAAATTCAATTCAATTCATTTTGTTGTACCCAATAAACAAATTCTCATGGGACAATGTACAAAACAATAAACCAGTAACATTACTGAAGTACACAAGTTACAGGCATGCCTAACTACAGGCCTGCATGAAGCTGTGGGTGTTATGGGTCGAGGCCTGTACCCACAGCTTCAGCACCACCCACTAAACATTTTCAACACGTTTGGATCGCATTCCGACGGTGAGAATTGCGGAAAGGTTTTCGCATCATTCGTCTATTTACCGTCAAAACCATGAATGAAGTTTGGTCTCTATTATTGCCAATAAAATATATGCCCACTTACAGTTCATGAATCCCAGTAGATGAGGCCTATTAAAAATAATCCTGTGTTTCCTGTAACCCCACCTACCTGGTGTGATCATTGCCGACCTGAAAGTTTTTTCAACAAATAAAAGAAATAAACTGCAAAAACACTGACCGCCCTCGGTTTTCGATATCTAGTGTTCATCGCATTTTTGGTAATCTGTTGTTGTGATGGAGTCAATCTCAGTAAACCCAGATATAATATCAAAGAATACTATATCTGATTTCAGCCCTATATAATTCCCATGCGAATCTGAAACTAGATTTGTTAGCCAATCACGTGGCTAGCTTGCTGAAATCACGCCCACAGTAATTACACACGGTAGCACGTGGACTGATATATAAACATTATCGGGAAACAGTATTCAAATACCGCATCATTTCCAGACGGTCTACACGGTGAAAAGTGCAGATCAAAGTGTTTACTCCCGCCGAAAAGTCTGGCTGTGTTGTGGGTAGACAATATCAAAAGATTTGGCCGCGCGAATGTGTTAATCTCAGTGAAGTAAACGTCAATCATTGTCAGAGAGAAAAGTCAGAAATTGTCATGATTGGCTTATTATACAATCTCGCAGAATATCGGCGAACAGTTCACACAGGATTTCCATAGCGTTACATCTAGATGGTAATCCCCTGGTTTGCCATCTTGGTTTACCTAGATTGATAATTCAGAAGTTGTATAGCCACATGGAAGTACCGAGTATTGTTTAAGTAAGTTTGATTATCTTCAGCCACAACATAAGTTTAAATGTTTATCCACTGCTAATTGCACTTCTTATTTCCTATCTTCCTTTCATTATCTTTCTTTCACCTGTAATGTATGTGCTATTTGTACCATTTTTTTCTCTCGCGTGACTCACTATAGCAATGTATAGCATCCTGTTTGTGTCTTGTTGTCGTCACTGATAAACCACAACTGCTCATGCAGAATATTCATCTAAAAGTTTTAGCATGAGTGGATCGTATATATTTAATCTATGATGATGAATGATTGTTTTGTAATACACATTAATGGTGCAGTGTTGTTTCTATTTTCATTTTTTCCAGGATGCCTTCTTCACAAGTTTTCATCGAGTAGAACTACCAGGAAGCAAGGTGCGAAAGGCATCCGCATCTGGATATATAGAAGAGAGACTCAAAACCCTGAGGACTAAGCTGTCGCCTTCAAAGAAAGAAAGCGCATAAGAAACATTGTTTCAAGATTAATGCTTTGACACCACCACATTCCGAAGCAAACAGTCGGGCCGAAGCTGGTAAGTTGGAAATATTCAGCATTTCAAATAATGGAGGTAGTTGTTAGATAATACCCATTTCTGTTTCAATAATGTTCATGAAATTCATTATCAGATCGCTAGTAGTTAAAGTGTGCGAGACACGAGCTGAAATATTATAGACAGAGGGGTACTTTCACCTCATTTTGTTTCCAGGGACAGCCTGAAATTAGAGAGGGGTGAGGGGATTCAGATATTATAATCTTCTTTCTGCTTTGCTTTTGAGAAGGTGGGTTTGATATAAAGACCAGTCGAAACATCAGACGTCTTCAGCATGAGGCACTGACACCAGATGAAGTCCATGAAATTATGCGGGAAACATTCGATGACAGAGTACGATGGATAAGAGCCAAAGACCCCCTTGTACGTGAGATATTTGCCAACTTCCCTCCTCTCCAAACAGTTGTCTCCCGAGAGGTTAGTATTTGAACTGAATCAAGTCTTGTGGTCGGTAAGTGTGTCTGGTCATATGACTGGCCATTCGACCAAATTCTTGTCCAGTCTACATTTGATACTATTTGATGAATAGTTTTGAAATTATAGCGGAGCCTTCTCGGTGTCCCATAGATGTGCATAGATGTTTTTATTTTGCTACGAACATTTCTGGCAGAGTTAGATGCTTTGTTATAATCTCTTGTCCAACATTTATCTTGGTTACTATTTGATAAATAATTTTGAAATGGTATATAGGCGAACAGTGTACCGTAAATGTGCACCGTCCTGATACGCACAATGTTATTTGCAGGGCCAGAAATTAGAAGTGGCCAAAATTTGTTATCATGGCTTGGGCAACCATATATTTGGCCGTGCTATGCTGAGAGATTTGTTCTATTTGTGTTTGCGGTTCTGACCTTCTATGGCTTCTGGTTTCATGCATATTCTTTTATCTGACCTGTATGGTGGCAACTATCTGATGGATAGCTTCGAAAGTTCAAAGGATGTTTTCTCATTATGTGCATGTTCTTGTCAGGGTTACAGCTAAGGGATGATACATGTAATGATAAAAAGAAGTATCTAAATTGCGCTGTGCCATAATTCTGAATGATTTCAGCCATCGTCATCTACTACCAATTTCATAGTTAATATGCTACATCACTAGTACATGTAATCTTTATACTCAATAATGCTGTGGATTATTTTGTTTCTTTCTCATAATGTTACTCCATTTAGAGCATTTCTCGGACGGTAGCTATTCTGTTCATTAAAAACTAAGGCCTTGGTTAAAGCACCTTTTAGGTGCTGCTTCATTGTTTACTGACAACTTAGCAGGAATTACTCAATAAACAACTCTAGATGCGTCCTTTAGGATTTTTCAGTAGTGCAGAAAGTGTGGCACCACACGTCATCATGTGAAATGGTGTTCTGGTCCAAGGGGTCCTTCATATCTAAATGTGTGACTGAATGACTCAATTACGACCCTTTTCTATGAAATAGCACAAATCGTCTATTTTAATTTTTTGTCAGAGCTATACATACATATCCTCTCGCTCTTGCTTAAAAATCATTTATTAGTAGGGTATTTTATGTTTTATATTTCAAGTGGACCACCTGCCTCAAGATCGATTGACGCAGCCTTGTGTTTGAGAAACAAAGTATCATATTTGAATGGCCTAAAACTGAAAAATTGGGTAGATTGAAAATTTTCTTCAAGAATAACCCCTGGTCCATATGAAAGAATATAGTGTATTGAATGTGATACGTCTTGTTTGTAAGCAAATTATTACAGAAAGTAAATTTTTGTGGCACGTCTATGAATCATGA